>BMAV01009281.1:93308-157689 GCA_019973955.1 Trichonephila inaurata madagascariensis
GAAGACGCAGAACAAATACATCCACAAACGAACTCTTCTTGAATAAAAGAGAAACCTTAACCACTTTCGATCGAGGCAAAGGGTACAGAGATAAAAGTGCAAGAGGGATCGGAGGTTTACGGAGTGTCATTATATCGAGTCCCTTAAAGTCGTTTACCTCTCTGGAAGTTCGAATTTTATAGTCAATTTGTTTTATGGGCTGTGGTTGTCAACCAAAGTGAAAGCTTCGTCCCTTTTCAATACGTGATCCCTTTATTAAGCCCAACCTTAACAGCGGATCGGAATTCTCGAGATCTTCAACCAGAGGGCGCCATCTTTATAAAACATATTGTTTCTGCGCATAAAAGTCCCTCAAGATTTAGGGCTGAATTTTTCGAGTCGAATGCACATTTGGAAACGGGCTTTATGCGAAGCGTACGAAACTTTAAGATCCGAATGAAAGCATCGTAAAAATTAATGACTTCTGTAACATTGGACCATTATTCTTTCATGCAAACCATTATTTTTTTGTTTCAAAATCGAAACTATAAAAGAATTTAATCAATCTGCTATTTTTCCTGCATTTCTCCAAAATTTGCTGAGCGAATATTCCTGCTCATTTTTAATGAAAGGTACGTGTGTTGTATGTTAATTCATAAAATGTCTGAGGTATTCATACAATGATTTAGTTTTAAAATTTCGAACAGTTTGCTTTGTATTTTTGTTTATATCAACAAAACGTAACTGATAATCTACAACGAGAAAATCCAGGTTAAAGAAGTCTTAGAAACGGAGGCGTGCCTCTTTGACCAAAACTAATATATGAATGTTAAAAAAGGTAAAGTAAAGAAAAGAAAAATTGAATTTATTGTCAAACGTTATACAAGTTATAAAGGACCATGATTATTTTTCGACATAGTTGTAATAAAAATTCTGTAATTTGTGTTGCTGTTGTGTTTCTCATCCCAGTTGAACGACAGAAAAATCTAGATCTAGTCTATGAACCAGTGCGTTTTTAAACATTGAAGAACAGTAGCAGGATTGGCTCTTATGGCAACCTATACAAGTCAAGATGGCAGAAGCCGCTTGGGTCATATGGAATTCGGACAAGAAGGGTAAATTTTAAGACCCTCCACATGCCGTTAAGCACGAGTATGTCCACTGCGAAACCTAGTATGAGTAGTTTCATCTTTTTGTTTGACTGGAATTTGTAATATTGGAACGAGAAATATGACGTACTCTTCAAAGAGTGTTACCTCCAGAGGTACAAGATGGCCCTGAACATCACATAAATGAGGACAATTACAAAACTCGCCTTTTCTCTTATGTTACTTTCTGTAGTTGTCCTCATTCACAAACTAAATCGGGCAGAAAAATCTGGTGAGTGAGTGAATATTAACGTCGCACTGTTCAACTACACGAGAGCTTTTGGTGACTGACCAAGTAATTTTGAACCATGGTCCAGTGATGTGGACGACACCTGAGCTGGCACCCCCCTCTCCTAACTACTACACCAACGGGAGGACGTTTCAGCTCTTAAGCGTGCATCGCTGCGCTACTCAGCGGGTCTTTAGTGGTATTGGGCTCGAACTCGTGACAAGACCAGCCACGGTCCGATACCTATACCACTCGGCTACCGCGGCCGTGCAGTAAAATCTGGAGTCAAGTAACCGAGGTCAAGTGAAAGCAAACCGCTGCTTAAAAAAAACTTCATTTCTCACTACTGTTTATATTTTTCTTAACTCCGGTTACTCAATTGCGAGTTTGCAATCTCATTAGTCAAAACAGATCCCATGACGGCGCTTACTGTGTAAGTACGATTAAATCTAACCGAGCTTTCAGCCCGGTCAGAATTTTCTAACTGAACTTGCGATGGTGAAACGAACTTAGGCGAAAAATTGGTTTCCTACCTTTGACCGCTGGTCAAGTTAAATATAAAAAAGGTGGTTACTTGACTTCAGGTTTCTTAGCCCGGTTCAGAAAGCTGTGAAAGAGCTACTGCAATCGAACAACTTCTGGTGCAGTTTAAATGGAACTTGTGTGTTAGTTCGACGCATAGAGCCGAGTGACTTTCATTTACTTACTGAATTGAAGAATTGGTTTGAAAGTCAAAGCTTCCAGACGAGGAGCTTTAAAACAAATTTCAGGTTCATCTCACAACACTGATTGTAACATTCTTCTAAGATGGCATCAGAAAGCTCGTTCATCGTGCACCGATACGTAAATAAAAGCTTGAATTTTCATGACGTTTAGCATGAAAAGCAATTACGTTTGCACATAATCATTAGTAAGTAATGGTAAAAGTAACAAATTCATTTTTTCTGGTTCATCGGAGATTGAAAATATGCTATTAAAATCACAAAATAATATGGATAGTAATATCTTTTTCAAGCCGGCTGGGTGGCGTAGTTAATTTGGCGCTGGTCTTGTACGTCCAAGTTTACGGTTTCGACCCCGGCTCAAGTCGTAGGATTTTCATAACGTAAAAAAATCGACAGCGTCCATGTCGTATGTGGAATGCTAAAGATACCTAGAGTGTCTGTTTGGCTTGAGTGCTCTCGAAAAATTTAAACTCCTAGCACAGTTTCGCATCGTCAGAGTTCAGGTGCCTCCCTCTAGGGAGGAAATTGGGAATCAAAATTACATTGGGGCAATTGATATCCACCAATATGGTGCCACACTAAAAAGGAACACCAGCTCTCGGGGAATGTATTAGGTCTGCAATGGCCGCATCCCCGTTTGAAAGAAAGAAAAATATTTTTTCAATACATAAGAAACTGTTACATTTTTAATAAAACCTTCTTTGACATTTACTTGCTTCCCAATCTAAAAGTAAAATTAAAGTTATCATATGATTAAAAGTAATTTTTTTATAATACTGAGTGGAAAAAAATGGAGAAATTTATCGTACTCGAAAGCATAAATATACGTTTAACATATATTAAAGAAATGCTGCCTTTTTTTTAATTAAAAAACTTTCAGGTCTTTAACCTAGTTACGTTTTCCATAGATCAAAATGAAATTTCCTCATAAGCTCTTATTTGCAGTGTTATTGAGGCGATGATTGATTCTGAAACGAACTTACAAAAAAGCAGTTTCTGAAGATTAAATTTATCGGTATGAAGAAAGTCATTAAATACTCAAATATGATGGATGTTATACTAGTACATCAAAATGTACTAGTACTTTAATTCACTGCAATATCTTGAGTTTAAATCAGTTAAGCACAATTCTTTAATAATTTTTCACCTGTATCTCATAGGTAACACTATTTTCAACTCAACTATACGTCATGACAAACTTTAAAAAAATAACGATTTATTTTTTTAGAAAGGGTGCATCTATACTTTTTATTTTTAAGGTATCCGACTACGTTCGGAACCGTGATTTTAAAAAAAGCGAATAAATGGATAATTTTCATGATATTTAGTGTCACTTAGATTAGAATACATGTATAAAGTTGTTTTAAAGACATTTTGACAAAAAAATTATTTAAATACAATATTTCGGCAAAAAATTAAATTAAAATAACCTTTTTTCTAAATGTTCTCCTTGTGTGAAAAATGCTTCTATTATAATAATATTTTGCCCCTGTATATAGCTTAGACCTCTGTAAAGAGGTTCAACCATGATTTTTGAAAAATTCACATTATTTTTAGAGTTACAGCCCATTGAAATAATTATCGGCGTTTTTTTCTTAAAATTTCTCCCCTCTGTTGTAAAACATGGATAAACCCACTTCTAAGTTATATATTTCAAAACTTCTAGTTGAGCCTCTGTACAGAGGTCTGAGCTATATACAGGCAAAATATTACTATAATACAAGCATTTTTCGCAAAAGGAGAATATTTTGAAAATTGTTCATTTTATGTTCATTTTTTGTCAAAATATTGTACTTAAATAATTTTTTAATGTAATACTATTCTTAAAACAATTTTATATACATTTTCTAATCTAAGTGACACTAAATATCATAAATATTATCCATTTATACGCTTTTGCAAAATCACGGTTTTGAACGTAGTCGGATACCTTAATAAAAAATTGATGAAATATTTTGAAGTGATATCCCAAGTTGCTCCCATTAAGTGCATGTAGAATAAAATTTTGAAACAAAATAATAGAGGAAAAAATAGAAATTATTTACTATACATTTTTATATTGACAGTTTTATATTAATGCTATTGAATTAATTCACTCTTTTGTATAGAAACATACTATGAACATAAATTGTACTTCAAAGAACGAGAAATCTTTACATATATATTTCGGTTTTCTTATTAAAAAAAATTAGAAAATTAATCCGTCAAAAATAAAAGAAAGATCAAGAATTCTTTTTTTTTTATCTTGAAGAAAAGAAATTTTTAGAAATCATAAAAATAATAATAATAAGTGACTTTAATATCCCATTTAGATATTGGGGATACACATTTTTTAAAAAAATAAAATATTGCTTCTAAAACAAAACAGCTTTGTCAACATAACTTACAGAAAAAAAAATAAAATTTACAAAACACTACCAATGTAATATACTTTTTTCATCCTTAGGATCATAAAATTTACTGAAAACTTTAAAAAAGAAAAGAATTTGAATGAACACAAGAATACAAGAAGCTCCCATACACGCACAAAAAATAATTTACCTATAATAATTCCTATAATAAGTGAAACATTTATATAAATCAAGGGTACCTTAAGTGTGTTCAGCAAAATTTTATCCCTATTTTATCCTAATAACAACATAAATATTTACAAAAAATTTTCAATTAAATTAATTTTGCAGGATCGCTCATTATTTTACCGATTTAATTGATTAACCGTTAAACCGATTTTCATAATTTTTGGCAAAAAATGGTAACAAAAGTTCCACACAACACAATCATGCTACTTCCACTTTTCACAAGTAAAACTTTTAAAAATAATTAAAAAATCGCAAGGCTTGTAGTAATAAAATTTTTTTATCGATACAGTTAATTCTAAAGAGTAAACTCAGGAAAATTCTTTTTCTTTCTCAGACATTTTTTCAGAGAATGAAAACACGATACAATGTGATACACTATAAAATTACAAAATATCTACACAGGTTGTCTTAGCACTATCAATTATCTTAAGACTACATTATAGTTACTGTTGTAAGTAAATGAAGAAATTGTTTTAAAAAAACTAAATTTAACTATTTCGCAACTTTTTATGAAAAAATAATTTTATTTTATTAAAATTATTAAACTGCAATAATCTATATCCCACAGATTATTTATTTATTATTTTTTTTATGTGCCAAGCAGCCTTCAGAGAAATGTGCTTCATACGAAAACGTTGACTATATATCTTACAAAAATAAATAAATTTTTTCACCTAATTCTTAATTTAAAATTGTTTTTCCAGCCATCTCTTCCGGAGGTAACATTTTTTCTCCCTTAAACGAAAAAAAAATGTGTCAACCAGCGTAACTATCTCGTAAAATAACACAAAACGAAAAAAAAAATGTTAATTAAAATTTTGAAGAGAGACAGACATATCAAAACAACGAGATACCAAAACAACGAGCTTTGCAGCAATTTGCCAAGACTACGATAAAATGAAATTTTATTTTTCCCTTCTTTATTTCTTTCACCATTTGAAGGAGTATTTTTTCTTCCAATCTCCGATAAAACAGTTTTTATCAAGGACACTATCGTCAAAACAGTATTAATTCTCTCTTTAAAAAAAAAAAAATCTTCTCATTAAAATGCTTTTAAAAGAAAAATGTATTAAGAAACAATTTTCGTAAAATCAAAATAAATAACTTGAATGTAAGAAATTGCATCGAGTACGGGCATTTTATTTTCAGCACTTGCTGAAATCTTTTTAAAACTTCAATTACTAAATTCAATTTGAAAGGGAAAATTAAATAATCCAATTACTGCGAAGTTTAAGAGAAATTAATAAAGAAATGTAGAAAACCTGCAAATAGACTTTAGCAAAACAGCGATTAGTTCAAGTAATGCTTTTAACTAATTTTTTTATCACACTTTAAAAGTTTTCATTAAATAAACATCATTCCAAAAATGTGAAAAGAAAATAATTAATTGATCTCAAAAGCAAAATTAATAATAAAAGACAGTAATAATCGTTTTATTTATTCATAAACTCATAAAAAAATAAAATAGAAATAAAGCTTGGATAAGTTAAATTCCGTTAATACTCTTAAAAACTTTATTTTTGGTTCTTTTTTTTTATTTCCTTATACATATTTGCGTGTGTGACATTATTGTTGTATAACGTCTGCTGTCTTTAGTAAAACATTGTCTGTTGTAAAACGAATTTTATAAAAATCAATAACCTATATATATATATATATAATTGTTATGAAATAAATTTAAGAAACAATGAAAAGTACGAAACAGCATATTCAACATATTTCAACCGTGCAGGAAGCCTAAAACTCAACGTTTATCGTAATTATTATTTAATTGAAAATATTTCTGGCATGAATTGAATAAATATCGGGACGGCGGATGAAATTAGTCTAGATTAAATAATAGATTAATAGCAGAAAAGGAAATGAAAATTCCAAAGTAAATAGAATATTTCACTACGCGTTACTAAATCAATTATAATATACGTTTCTAATTAAAATCATGTATCAGTTAATTCGTCTTAATCGGTTTCCTACGTATTTAAAGAAAAATACTTCAGTCACTTTTTTTACCAGGCTGTTCCAATGAATTTTTAAATTGTGTATCTGTGCAGTGTATCTAACTAGTTTGCTGCTTAGTAATGGGCATTCTGATAAGCAAAATGAGGCTAAGGTTGAGTACTCAAAATTTGCCATTTTGATCAAAATTTTCGAAAGTTTTTTTATGTTTTTATTTCATAGCCCATACCTTTAAGATTCTAAAACACTCTATTTTTGTTTCTACGATATTGAGAAGCAAAGTTATAGCATAATTAGTAAACCAAAAATGGAGTTTACAGAACCGGAAGCAGATCCATACACAAAATATTTTTAAGATATTGAATTGAAATGATCAGAACATGCTTTATTTAGTTCTATCTGTGATATGAATAAAAATCTAATCTCTGGGTATTATTTTATTTGTTTTTTTTTATGAAAAAAAAAATCATTTATTTTTAAAAAAATTGAGTTTTTGCATAAAATTTAGCATATTAAAAAAAAATTTAAAGTATTACAAATCTTTTAATTCCTAATACATATAAAGATGTTATTTATGTACTGTATAAATATTATTTGAATACATTCATTAGAATTTTGTGTAAAATATCGTAACAGCAATTTTTCATCAAAATTTCACTAAAAACACGACAATTGTTATAGTCTATAAAACTCCGCAGAAAACAGTAAAAGGGTAAAAAAAAATCCGAATAAGTTAAACATGAAGCTAAAGGGAACTTGAGCTATAAATATGGTGAGTTTAAACATGTACGGTTAGTAGAAAATTTTTCATATTGTATTCAAATCTTTAAATGCATTTTTTGTGAGAAACTACTTTTTTCGATTTTTTGTTTCACGGTAAAGTTTACCACAGGATTTTTTTTTAAATTACTGAACTGAAATTATTTGAAAATGTTTTATTTAGTTTTATCTGTATTACAGACAATAATCTAATCTCTGTGTATATATTTATGTATTTTATTGAGCTTTTTGTGAGAAAATAACATTAACTTTTTGTAAAAAATTGAGTTCTTGCATAAAAATTGAGATATTTCAAAAACTTTCAAAAGTATTACAAATCTCATAGCTCTAAGCACAGATAATGATATTATTTATGTACTGTATAAATATTTTATTCGGATAAATTAATTAGAATTTTCAAGACAAGGTTTACCATAACTGCAATTTTTCCACTAAAATTTCACTCAAAACTCCCAATACATCCAAAATTATTTTTAATTTTGTAGAAATTGTATTTGAATTCCTAGTTTCATGTCCTATTTCAAATAAAAAAGTGTTTATTTTGTTTAAAATTTATATATATTTTTTTTAAAAAAAAGTGCTATGAAGGTAGTCACATACCTTAGTGACGATGGCGACACATGTGTTGGCACCCACTCCTCAAAATTTGACACCGAAGTGAGGAGACTTGCTGCGTATGAACGTTCAGCAACAAAATATGTTCATATAATTTCTTTTAAAAAGTCTATAAATATTATTAGAGTATAATTATAGACACAAACAAACTTTTATGCAATAATATTCGAATTAAAATTCTTCATTGAGTAATGAGTTTTTTGTAGATTAATCCACAAAATAGTGGAACATTATTAGAAAGATACAACTTTAGAGGAATAGATTTTACAAGAATCTTAGCTTCATTTTGAATTTCACAATAACAAATTTCGAGTGTATTCACACATCTCTAGTCTTGTTTTAAAAATTTTAATCCTAAAAGTAATTTTAGAGATTGTTAATAAACAAAATTGATGTATTTTATCAAAAATCCGTTGAAATATTTGATGAGTCGCCAATTTATTAGCTGTGTGTTTTCATTTAATTTTTGTAACAGAAAAGTATCATTTTGTAAGATCAAAAACTCATTTTTACAGACAAATTTAAAAAAATATATATTGCATCACCGAATTTTAAAAATTCAAGTTAATTATAGATGTTTAATTTTGAAATAAACTGCTAAACGTAAAAAGAAAACAACTTTTAATTAAAAAGAAAAAAGAAATGTCATTTTTAACCAAATTTTTACATTGTTTTACAGAGTGTTAGTGTTTGGGTTAAACAGTGTAAGGTGGCTCTTTTGCTCTTAAGCATTTTAATGTAAATTGATAATAAATTAATGTGTTAATGTAGTACTAGTTACTGAACATATTAAAGATCAATTACAAAACTATTATGTCTAAAACATATTTAGATTTGTGATACCGCCCCCCTTTGGTGACCGTATCTTTGATTGTCAGCGTGAGCTACAGGTTTAGGGTTTGCAAAAGGAATATACATTTTTGATTCTTAATATGTCATTATTAAGAATAGAACTTAAATGTCTAACAATTTAGATAAATTTAAATAAGCGAGAATCTATAATGAACAAACACAGTGATAGTTAAACCGAATAGCGTAATTTAGACCACTTTCTCTAAGTTATAATTATTTAATCCACCTACTCTCACTTCTAATAATATTACGTCCTAATATCAAATAATCATTCCTACCTTAATCTAAACTTAGATTCAATCTTTATGTGGAATGGCGCGCGTGCAATAGTATGCACCTTGTATTAATGGCTAGTTTTCCAGGTAACTTCACGATTGGCTGTCAATTCACACTATTCTCTATCACACATACCATTCCCCAAAATTGCCATCTCACTTACTGAAACTTCCGTTATTTAAAAGCTATCTTATTTGCATTTTTTTTTCACATTTCGCTTCTTGGGTTTTGGTTGGAAAAGAGTTGCCATTAATCTTGGCCACCAAAGAACCCAGAGGTTATGTTAAAGAAAAGACGCGTGAGCCCGTCACAGATTGTCGAATTCACTTCATCTCGAATATGTTAAAATGCAACCTTCGATTATTATTATGATGTCTAAAATATATTTAGAATGTAGAATTCACTTCATCTCAAATAGGTTAAAATGCATCCTGCGATTTTTTATGATGTTAAAGACGAAGCGCATTATTTTTGAAAGCTATTCTAAAGTACCTTCATATCGATATATCAGCTTTCTGGATACTGAACAGGAAATTGCCTAAAGGAATCGATGGAACCATAATAATGGATAAACACTTTTATAAGAATCTAAATGAGATTCAGCACAGAAGAGTGAAGAAAAAAGAACTACAAATGCTCTAGAGTTCAATGAATTCGTTGTGACAAAATATAACTTAAGTCATTTTGTATCTTTAAACAGGAAAGTTGTCCTAAATTTCGTTTTACTGTTGAAAATTAAATAGTAATGTATTCTATGTCTAGCTTTCCTCATGTTTTCAATTAAAAGAAAAAAAAGTTAAGTTGCAATGTATTTTATGTCGTTTCTGTTAAATCGATGTATGTACAGCTGCTGCAGTGAACAGACAGCTATGCACTGAAATAAAATTCTTTATACTAAGTTGTTGAAAAGGAAACAGCTTTCTGCTGATCGGAGAATTTTTATTAGGGTCTTTGACCTTATCGTCGAGTTAAAAAAAATTTTTTTTTACGCTGACTTAGTAACAATTATGAAAGAGATGTCTTAAAGCTTGACTGTGTTACGAAAAATCACAATATTGAGTAAAGTTTGCTATTCCCTTCTCAATTTCTCACGGACATTGCAATGCTGTATTGTCCAAAACCGGAAAAGGATTTGTGAAAGATCCGTGGCATCAAAGAGTTACAAATAACATCATAAAACTGAATTTTAGCAGTATTTACGTTTATTATACAGTTTTAAGTGACATAAGCAATAAATAAATAAATAATTCAAAATTATAAAATCAATTCTTTCGATTTTATCAGCAATGTTTTTGCTACATACGTTCGAACAACTTAAACGTAAGGATTATATTAATTTTTATTATTTTAACGAAGAACATTTTCTGAAACATTAGACTTAAGCCTGAAATTTTTTTATTTCGGAAACTAAATTTCACTAAATTGGTATAATAATAATCACACACACAAAAAACTTAAATATTTTTAGTCTGTAGATTTCTGTATTATTTTAATTAATTAAAAGAATAATCAATAAAATTTACCACTAATTAGATTTTAAGGCGTCAGACTTTTAAAATTTGGTATTTTTAATGATATACTTAAAGAAGAAAATACGTACCAAATAAACTCAAAATTAACAAGATATAGCCGTTCTTTACGTCATTACTGGGTTAAGACTAAAAGTAATGAACGAATTCTCGGGGTGAAATAATACATTTAATAACATAAAAATATCACAGTAACAAATGATGGATATTTAGATTTTACAAGACAAATAAGGATAAACATTTAAAAGAACAAATTAATAGATAGCTTAAATATAATCCAGGATTGGGCAACGAGGTGGGAGACCTCATTCATTGAAATCCAAGCCCACTCTGACAGGGTAAAAAAAGTGTTTTGCAAGTTCACGCTACTGTAGCAAATGTGTCACTAACGTGGAAGCATCTACATCCCAGTCTGGGAAGAATAGCGTGCGTTACAAAGATGTGTTTTTCGAATGTTGTTTCTTTCTGAGGGAAAAAAGAAAATGAATAATATATACGTTTCCGTTTTCTCAGACAGTGTATACTTTGCATACAGTTTACAAAATTTGAGTAAAATATTCACATTAAGGAAGATCTGAAACTGCTTCGAGCTTAGTTCCTTTTTAATGTTTTTGTTTCGTTTTGATATTTCTGTTTGAATTGACAAAACAAAACAATAATTCAAAAGAAAAGAACAACAAACTAATGGGATTGATAGAATTCGTAATTTTGAACTTCAAATTTAAGATGTTAAATAACCATTCTACTTTGGGGGGCAGGTCATCAGGGGTGGGCAAGGGAACACCTATAATCTTCATAACAAATATTAAGCAAAAAGTATGATACACAAAATATATCAACGAAATGTTTAGTTAATAATCACATTCATCAAAATAAAAGGAGAAACTGGTTAGCAGCATAGAAGTTTTTCCAGTTAGAACGTGAGCCGAACATTTCAGTTAATTAATAAAAACCATAAGTACGAAAAATATGTTTCTTTTAATGGTAAATAAAATTTCTGAAAACTAATTCTTACAAATAACTCACCTCAAATATCAATAAAAAAATGAACAAGAAAATTTGAATGAAATTTTTAATTAACATGACGCCGTATATTCAAAATCTACATTAAAATTTATTTCGAATTTTAATCTACAGAAAATATATTGCAGTTATCCCTTTCCTTTTCTCTCAAGTTCATTTTTGAAAAAATTGATCTAATCAAAAGCTAAATATAGCATTCCAGTTGATTTATAAAAATCCTTCACGAAAGAAATTTTTTACACATACTAATAAAAAAGACAAACTATATGTATAACAGATAACTTGATTCAACTGTCATATATATTCTTAAAGCGCAATTAATAAACAATTTGTACAACAGCAAATGATACATGTATCACAGTGCTTTATTAAAACACCAAAGAAATACTAATGCATACAATAACTGTTGCTGATTTAGTATTAAAAAAACAATATCATTAATTGCATATATACTGTTTTCCTGAATACTCAACAATTTTGAAACGCTCCATTTTCGGAATAGAATTTTTTATAAGGGTCATCCCAATTTGTGGGTAAAGAGTTTCCTGAATATTAATAATAATAGAATAAATGGAAATTATATATATATATATATATATATATATATATATATATATATATATATATATAGTTGAGAAAGTCATTTGCTCTCAAGCGTTTTAAACCATAATCGCAAATATATATCGAACTGTATGTAGACTATATATAAGGTGACCAGCCATCCTCCTTTAGGGAGTACAGTCCTCCTTTCAAAGGTTCTGTCCTTCCTCGAAAAGTGTCCTCCTACTTGTCCTCCTTTTCAATATTTTAAAACCCATCTTTTAATCTCTGTATTCAGAGATGAACCAAACATATTTCCAATATGTCAATGACTGGTCTGAACAAATATCATAGGAAATAACAGTTTTCAATGGTGTTTTTTTTAATTTTATTTCATCGCGAATAAAGTGAGCAAATATAGAAAACTGTATTGAGTTTTTATCGAAAGAAATACCTGATATAAAAATCGATGACAATGGTCTGTTTGAAGAAGAGAGACGACTGAATGCATCTTTAAATTCTAATACATTAGAACAATTGGAAAATCAACATGCTGAAATTGATAAAAGATGGATGAAAATACTTAAACCATTTCAAAAATGAACACATTCCATATGAAAATTTAGTTATTCTTGTTGAATTTACGTTGTGCTGCCCTGGAAATAATGCAGGAGTTGAAAGAGTTTTTTCAGCTGGTAAAGAGTTTTGGACAAGTTAAAAATCAAGATTGAATGTTAATATATTTGCTACAGTGCTTACCGTAAAATTCAGTATGAAGGATATTTTTTGCTCCGAAATTTCCAATATATTAGAAAATGATATGTTGACAAAAAAAAAAAAAAAATCATTTAATGGAAAAATACTCGTTAAGCAAGAGGAATTTAAGCGTAATTTGCGTATTTTTTGTTTGAATTAATAAAATGTTTCCTATATTTACGTTGTAATTTTGAGAAAAAAATTTTGTCCTCCTTTTCATTGTAAAAAAACTGGTCACCTTACTATATAATCAGAAATAAATAAGTATGCATGCACATAACTGTGCCAAAAAAGAATTCATTAGAATTTAGTGCTGATACTATGTAAGAGATATCATATTTCCCATAAAAGATGCATGCGCTCCCTTTAAAACCAAAAGATATAAATATACAGATTAAAGTTAAAAAATTCGCCGACCTCTGCAGAAATCCAAACTACTCCCAAAGAAACGATACGTTGTTAAAATGGCATATACGTAGGATTCTTGGGGTATTTAACGCTTTCCACTTGGCATTACATTCATCTTTAATCCCCATAAAAACTTTTTTTCTTTAATGTCCTCTGACTGGCGATTTATTTCCTTCTTACGTCGAGGGGGGTTCAATCCCTTCCTTTGATCCAGAAAGAGCTAAGAACATAAAAAGTAGCAGAGATAGAAAAGAGTAAGTAGGAATTTTTCTGGGAAAGAAAAAAAAAAAAAAAAGTTAATTTCGAAACCTTATAAATCTACTTTTTTTATCTTCCGGAATAAAGTTATGAAATGTTGAAGTTTGTATGAGTTCGTTTTTCCATCTTAAAAATTGATTTGTTGATATACGAACCTTCAGTTAAGCCTCACAATTAAAACTATGAGATATTTGAATTCTATTATAAAATTTACCATTTTATACAATACTTCATATTCTCAAAAAAATATAAAAATGGCGATGATTACTGTAATTTTTTCAGATATATAAGAACATTTTAAAAGGTTGTAAATTCAGTAAGTTTGAATTTAAAATGATGCAACGAAATTTTAAAACCGGAAAAAAGGAGACGTTAAAAAAAAGTACCGAAATATTAATTTTACTTTTCTAATAATATAAGATTGAGCCTTCTAACATTTACATAGTTGTACATATTTTTTCGAAAAAAAAATGATAAATATATATATATTTTTCGTTGTGGCGAGTGTGTCTGTGGTAACGATTTCTTTAACCGATGATTATATTTACGTTGTTGATGTGAATAGAGTTATATTGATGAAGTTATATACGGACCTTCAGGACCCCCTTGTGTGCGCCACTGCACAACATGTATGACACAACAAAGAACATAAAAGCAAAATCTATAGCTGCATGCGTTTACAAGACGAGGGCAAGAAGTGGGGTGAACTTTCCAAAGAATCTCAGTTTTTATACAAAACGGCACCGGAAGTATAAAAACTCACATGATTTCCATGGAAGGAGCTTGTGATTGATAAAAAGATATCGTACAAAGTCTGATGCAATCTTACTTTAAATACGTTGAGCTGTTAATTTTGAGGGAATAAAGTTGCAATTATTCCGCTATGCGGGTCATTAACAGTTACTTATCTACTCGAAACTCCTGGTTCAGGACCATTACAAATTAAAAAGCTTTAAGATGAAATTAAAGTGAATTATTACATATATAATTGAAATAATTCACTTAAATTTTCTTTTGAGGAGGTACGTATTTTAATTCATAATGGTCTAGCACCACGACTTCGAGTGATCAATTTCTAGTTTTCCCACCTAACGGAAAATAACCATAACCTTATCTCCCGAAAATGAAAACTTCAGCCTTTTTTTATTTAAGGATGATGCAATCTTGCATCCCCCGTGTATCTGAACCAATCAGAAAAGCCTTTATCTTAAATCATATGATTTTAATAGCTTCCCGTTGACCACATCTATAAATAGACGAAATCTGCGGAGCGAACAAAATGCTGCTTTTGTGAACGCCATGTTAACAACGAGTGTTAATGTCTTGCTATTTGTTTTATATTTGTGTGTGAGAGAGTGTTTTTTTCTACGAAACTAAATAAATGTGGATTTAAAAGTACCAAACCTACTCCTACCTTAACGACTGCAGATAATTAATTGATTCCATCACGCAAAATGTTTTAATTCGAGTGAAAATTATCACATACATATAACTGCATCCAGTGGGAGACTGTTTCTTTTGAGTAATAGGTTCTAGGATATAAGTTCCACTTTGGTTCCACTTTACCTATTGCTTTTCGAACATGTTACAACTCTATTCTAGCCTCTCTCCTTGCTCTCTTTGGAACCATAGCTGCAACCGTATCACTAACAAAACATTTTTCATGCTTGTCACATTGCTAGAAATTCCTCAATCTTTTATCATAATACGTTTTTTATTATACACATATTTCATACCCCTAACACATTTGTTACATATTACACAAACCAATTATACTAAGAATGTATTCGACGTAATAAATATTACAAGATAAAGCTTACTTGGAATACTTTTGGGATGTATTACAGGATAAATATGTAATATTAAAGTTTACTTTCAAATGCGCCCCATTCTCCTATTATTTTAACCCTTTATCGACCGACGGTACTTGTAAGTACCACTCATTTTAAAATTACGTAGAATAACCATTTGTGCGAATTTTCTGACGATATTTAGCCGGAATATTCTTTGAAATCCTTTCTTCCAAGATATATGGCAGTACGGGTTCTATGATGAGTATGTTAGCGAGAAAGTCGAACAGTTTTATAGGAGAAATTGTGTTTTCAGCTGACGGCGTTTTCAGCGGATTCCGAGGATTATCATTTTTGTCCCGAAAAAATAGTTAATGTCAAAATTTAAGTGTCTTATGTTTTTTTGTATGTAAATTAAGACCTTAGAAAACGATTTGACTATTTATTTTAAGTGAACAGTGTATATAATTAATTGTATAGTTGGATATCTTTAATTAATTAATTAGCTCTAACTAATTAAATTTCCCAAAGCTGAGTATTTTGTTTATGTATATCCCTTAATTTGAATGTAGTGGTTCAAAAAAAAATATCCCATGAAAAAACTGCAGTAAATCATAATGCGGTGGATAAAGGGTTAAGCAGATTAATTTCCGTATTACTTTGATATTACTTTCAAATGATGAGACAACATTATTCTATTGACTAACATTATTTTCAATTGACTGACTGATTATTTTGTATAAAATCACACTTAAAAGCAACAAGAGGGTTATGGGTGACAGATTTCGTAATTTTGAATCACGCACAAATGCCAGGACGATATCTGAGCTGGCACTCCACTCTCAAAATTTCAACACCACGCCAACGTGAGGACTTTTATACTTGACAAATTAACTAGCATTGACTTCTTTACATAGTGGATTTTCAGTGGCACCAAGACTTGAATCTGCGATTCGATAGAAAGAATGCTGGCCACCATTGAATACCATGACCGTAATCTTATTTTCGATGCAAAAAGAATATTCTATTCTAATCGAATTAAAATATTTGAACTATATGGGGAAAAAATTAAACTTCTATTTGAATATTAAAAATCGCATTTTTTAGTGTCTTTCAATAAATACACCATTTTAATTTTCAAAATTATAATTAATATCATTAGAAAATTAAAAATAACACAGTGTAAAGAATTATTTTTACAGATTGCAGAAATATTTTTTCATTCACATGGAACTTGAACTCATTATGAAATAGGTTGGAGAAATCAAATGATTATATGAATTCCAAATATGCAATTAATTTAGATTCTTTCTCTTAAAGAAATATTGTGAATTTTATTTCAAAATCGAACTAAAACAAAATTTAAAATGAGAACGAGTATATTTCAATATGTGGTAATTACCTGACTTTTAGGGAATATATAAAAAAAATTAAGCCTTGTTTGAAAAATCCTTCAGATACGATTGCAATACTTGAAACTTAACCTTCTCGAGGATTCTTAAAAACGACAATAATTCAAAATCCAATTCAAAAACGTTTGAATTATTTTTATCTCTGTGATAACTGCCATATACTAGTAAGAAATAGAAATAAGGCTATATCTTTGCCATTCTTTTTTCACAGGAAGTTCTGTTATATTCTACATTTAAATAAATTGCAATTCCCCCATTCACTTAACTTTAATCTGTAATACAGGGAATTGAATTTTATAGTCTTTTTCTGTAAGGTTGGTTGAGCTTAAATTAAAATCATTCGCGAGCAAGAAAAAAACTATACGTACACGATATAATTTTGAATTTCTGACTGATAACAAGGAAAAAATTGTTGGCATCTCACTTTACTAACGTCCAACCACACCATTTGAGGTTTTAAAAATTCGTATGGGGAGGAATCCCAGGAAGACTTTTACTGGAATTGGAATATCATTGAACTGGATTTGAAAAATTTCATGGAATGAGAGCCAATTTTAATTCAAAAACTTCATCACAACGACTTGTAACAATGGACCATCTGCAAGATCTATCCTCACTAACTCGGTTTTTTCCACCCGTCCAAATTGGCATTTTGAGCTAAAACAACTCCATTTCAAAAATAAATGTTTCTACTAAATAACATACAACTTGTTTATGAGATAGAGAATAGTGGCTATGCGAACGATACACGAGTCGTCCCACTCATGAGTTCCTGAATTATAGCCCTGAATATAGTCGCTATTACAAGATATTGGAGGATTTCTTTTGTTTCGGCAAGTTTCAGAAGTTGTATCTCATTTCAGATAAGTAACCGTTATTTCATATTATTTAGTTCGTGACGGATCTATGCGCGTTTTTCCAACTAATCCTCTTGGGAAATCTTGGGCTATCAATTCGTGTTATTCACAACCAACCCTTCGGAAGAAGAGAATCATGATATTTAAATTAACTTACTATACATAGGTGAGGTTTTCTAGCTTGAGTAAGAGAGTAAGAGAGAAGATATACTCGAGTCAGGTGAGATTTTTTTTCTTTAGTAAAAGAAAATAGAGTGGGGGATTTTATTTGAGAGTTTAAAGATATCTCAAAATTGGAGATTTACTGAAAGGGTTTTATTAAATTATTGGGGTTTTATTCTTATTGAGGTTTTTAAAGTCGTTGTTCCTAAGTTTTAATTGAATTAAATTAAATCGGAAAGGTTAATTTATTAAATTGGATCAAGTTTTTTCTACAAATTGTTCGGGGCGCGGCCCATTTTACGGTTCTTTAGACATTCTTTTAAAGTTAAATTTTGTTTTTTTTTTAGAAATAAATGTTGTTGGGTAATAGTTTTCTTCCCCCCAAACTTGGGGGCTCAAAAAGGGGGCGATTTACGAGTTTCCTCATACGGGGATACGCGCAAAATTAAAAAAATAAATTGAAAAGTAAATCTTCCATTTAATGTTTTCATCACGGTTCGGATCTTTCCCCAACATCGCTTTTCCCTCAATAACACAGGGGGGGTCCGCGCGAATTTAAAAATAAATTTTATAAATCTTCAAAAAAATCTTTGGGGTTGGGGAAAGGATTGAAATTCTCCTCGAGTCGAAGCTTCCTTTGTTTCCAACCCAATTTTTAATTTTCCCGACTTCCTTTTATAAATCCTTGAATTTTTTTCCCTTTTTTTAAGAAAAGGGAAAAGGAAAAATTTTTTTCTCCGCCAAAAAGAAAGGGTTCCTTCAAAGATCATAATTTTTTATTAATCCCCCTTTTTTGAAATTTATAAAAAGGGTCAATAATCGAATTTTTTTTTTTTTTTTGTCTTTTGCCCATCCGGTCACAGGGAGGATTTTTTTTGAAAAGGGGGAAAAATCAGTGAATATTGGGAAAACCATCTTTTGAACCTTGAAGAATTTGGAAAGAATTTCGTTTTTTGAAAGCATTCAATTTTAAAGTGACCTCGGAGAAATAAAATTTACGATACTTTTCTTTTTTTACGGTGCTTTGTCACACAGCGCGTGTCTTTTTTTTTTTTTTTACCTTTTTTGAAATTGATGCAGAATTTCTTTGAAAAGAAACTAGTAAAATAAGCTATCATAGGAAATGACCGCGATTAACTGTTTCGATACAGTAGAAATTATTCTGAGAAGAAATGTAGTCTAGGGCACGGACTTTATATTCACTCATTCTTATAAGAGTGTATAACGTTAGTGTAGTTCAAATGAGAAAAAAAAAGGAAAGCTTTGTCAGCTGCTAAATGGTCAGCTCTGAGAATAGAATTCCGGTAAAGATTGAAACCAATCATTTCCTTCTTAATCACAAATTACATTATTTTAATGAGGAAAACTTACAAGACCAAACAAGGTAATTTTATTTTACACTCCCAAATTATGCGATATCTATTTTAAGAACATTTTCCTCCTCTATTTTCCGTGTTTGTACTCTAAAGCAAGTTCGCTTTTTCTTTAGGTATTTCAAAATAAATTTATTAAATTAGTTATCAATGATAGTAAAAACAGAATTAAAAAAAATAAACCAAGAACACACACAAAAACAACAACAACATATATACTGAAAAAGTCAATAAACCAAACTTGATAACTATCATGTGTTCTAAGGCTGTCACTGAACTTAAGGCAGTGATGTAGGGTTAAGCTTACTTTATAGGGTACTAACCCTCCCCATCAGCAGAAAATTT
Organism: Trichonephila inaurata madagascariensis; assembly: GCA_019973955.1. Taxonomy (NCBI): domain Eukaryota; kingdom Metazoa; phylum Arthropoda; class Arachnida; order Araneae; family Nephilidae; genus Trichonephila; species Trichonephila inaurata. The sequence goes on from BMAV01009281.1 coordinate 112,901, forward strand.
GTGCATAATTGCACGAGAAAAAATAAGCAATATAAGCCATAATTAAAAGCACTTAGGCCGAAAATTTGCACGTGTTTACACAAACAATAAACAGATAAAGAATATAAGTAATTTGAATGAATAATACATAAATGGAAATAATAGCAAATAGATACAATTAAAAAGAGCAAATATAAATTCAATAACTTACTCAAAATTTCGTAAGCATAAAGTTAAAAAATAGAAACAGGGAACACAATCAATGGAAATTCTGTTTTGAAAAACAGTGATGGCAAGCTGGGCTAATATAAAAATTAATGCTGTTGTATTATTATTAATGGAGATCATCTTCCAGAGTAGCTCATTGAATTATAGAAGCAATTGTCCAAACGTAGCCGGGTACTGATGGAAAAATTAGAGTTATTCAAATGAAACTAGCACAAATAGTAACTTTGTTAAAAGAAGTTACTTTGTTATGAATCTCAAAAATTGTTGTTTTACCTATTGTGTAATGTAAATGTTGAAAAAACTATTTTTTTATTGCTTTGGTAATTGATTGTATTTTAATTCTTATTATATATGTAAATTGGGATGATATGTACATAAATTTATGAAAATCTCAACTGTTGTGAAAAGCAGATTTCAAAGCACGGTGGGATGCAGGCGAGTTCAGCTTCGTTATAAGTGCCTGCACGCCCAAAAGGGTTGTTGTAAAATACTCGAAAGGGGCAGTTCGTTTGTTGTTGTTTCGGAAGAAAGGTTCGTGTTTCGTTTGCAGCAGGGTCAACTACCCCCATACAGAATAAACTTTGCTTTGACTTCAAACAAATTGTTGTTTTGAACTTCGATTTCGTACATCTAAAGACAGGAAACAGGAAACTACCTATAGCTATGGCGCAATCTCTATAACGTGTTTAAAACTGCCTTGCACTTTTTTTTTGTCAATTACAAAATAACATGATTTCTTTAAAAAGGTATACATTTATAAAATCTCAACAATTGTTTGAAATGCATCGACAAATTGGAAATATCAATATAGACCTAGTTCATTGCCCAGGAACTAGTATCACTTTTTATTTTGGTACCATATAGGCAATACCAATTGCCGCAAGTAATTTTGACACCCAGTTTCCTCCCTAGAGTTTCTTCCACTTGAGTTCTGACGATGCGTAATTGAACTTAGAAATTTTAAATTTTGCCGTGGGCACCCAAGCCAAACGGGCACTCCAAGGGATTTTTTACATGCCGCATAATCATACGACATGGGTGCTGTCAATTTTCTGCATCATGAAAGTCCACCGACTTGGGCTGGGGTCGAACCCTCAATCTTGGGTGCAGAAGGCCAGCGACAAACCAGCCACGCCACCCAGCCGGCACCAGCTAATAAATAAATACTTAAAAATTGTGATTATAAAAAAATTTTTTTGACTCTTTTTAATATTCTACGTATATTTGAGCAATTCATTGACAAGAGAAACGATTCCCAGTTACTATTTTATTCTCCAAGGAATTACTTAAATTTTGAATGAAGAAACATGATCACATCATTTAAGGGATCTCCCCCCCACCCCCTTTTATGTTTTTACTGTTAATTATGAAATCTAGGATTGATTTTTAATTTGCGTCGAATTCTATGGCAATACGGAGGCTATTATCGACGGACCTCAAAATTTTGCACCACGGTCAAATGATGAGGACGACATCTGAGCTGATGCTTACTCTCCTAACTTCCACATCACACGAACGGGAAGACTTCGACAGTTTTTATAAGTGCAACAGTCTCTATACTGTGGGTATTCAGTGGCATTGGGACTCGAACCCACAACTCGACAACTCCGGCCACGAGTTCACTCAGCTACCGCGGCAACGTGAAATTTGGGGAAATTCAAGACTATAATTTAAATAATTGAAAATAAAAATTTTTATAACCTTGCAGAATTTTAATAATTAAGCGCCATTAAAATCAGGAAAGCTCATAGTGTGAAATTAAAACTTTAAAATGTTATACTCAATAGCCTAATATCATTGATATACCATAACAACAAAGAGAAATATAAAACGAATGAAATATACATATATAGTTAGAAACGGAATCATCCAAAAACGTTAACCAGCTTTTATGAAAAAGATACTACAGTAACAACGATAGCTCTAATTTCAAAACGATAAACCACAAAAATTTAAATTTGATTTTATAAAATTTAATTTTTGAAATTTGGCATAGGAACTATCAACTATATAATACATTGATCAACGCAGTTCAATAGTTTAATTTTCAAATTCTTTGATTCAGAGTCAATAATACAACTTTTATCTCTCTATTGTTTGGTGGTAGTGATGGGGGGGGAGGGACCAGATTTTTTTAACACCCTTTTATAAGTTTCACTTGTATGTAACGGAATCTTTGAACTCAATTTTCACCCATTTTAAAAAGGTAAAGATTAATTAAATTTTGCTCAGTTGCCCAGGACCGATGACAATACAATAATTTAATAGTTTTGTTCCATCGTCCTGATCAGGCTCATCAGGATTAACGATTTCCCATTTTCAGATCCCATCCCGTATCTTGCGACTAATTCTGGATCCCATTTCCAGATTTGGTGACTAAACGATTAAGTTACAATTTAGTTCGATTAACTAAAAAAAAGGGTTTTTTTTTAAACTTTTAATTTATTAATTTTTTTTTGTGGGCTCGGGGCCCCGAAGAGCGTACCTGCCTCTTTTAAACCCCAAAAGTTTGCTAAGTCGACTGGAGTCGAAAGATTTTCCGCATGTGAAAATTGTTGGCACATATGATTATGTGGCATGTGAAAGATATCTTGAGTATAAATTTGGCACTGGTGCTCTCAGCAAAATTAAAATCACGGCACTATTTAGCATCCAACGAGAGCTTGAATTGAATAAATACAAGCATCAAAAATTTGGTAGAGAGAGCCGCGCCACTAGATGGTGCCACCAAAGAAATGGCTGCCACACATAGGTATTTGCCGTGTCTGCATATTCTTAGCTTCCAAAATGCAGCTCATTTGTTGAAAAAGATACATATATGTTGTTTGATTTAAAAAAAAACGTTTAAAAATACGTTAAATAATTTTTAAGTTTTCTTTTTTCTGTAATGGTGCTGCGTATTGGTATTTCTACCTTTGCAGACATAGTACATTCCCCAGGAGCTGGTATTACTTTTAGTGGGGCCCAACATTTAGGCAAATACCGCATGAAATTTTTACCCCCGGTTTTCCCCCCACAGGAAGGCACCTGAGCTCTGATGATGCGAAATTTTTGGGGAATTTTAAATTTTGCCGGGGCATCCAAGAAAAATGGACACTCGGGGATCTTTTTCGCCGAAAAAACTTTTCCCGACATGGCCGCTGTAAATTTTGCATCGGAAAAAATTCACCGCCCCGGGGGCCGGGGTCAAACCGTAACCTTAGGTACAGGGGAACAAAAAAACCAAACTACTAAATTTTAAAGTTCAAATTACCAAAAGTGGGATTTGTAATAAAGTAGTTTTTTAAAACCGCAAGAGCCATCACAGTTTGAATTTAAACAAAGTCTAATTGAAAATACCTTAATAATTTAATTATTGTGTACAACCACTTTTTGGCAATTGAAAAAAAGTAAAAACACAATTTTTCTTAATCGCCAAAATGCTTTATTTTTTAATATAAAGAGAGAAAATGAGGTATTACTTACTGCGCCATTCTTTCCTTTTAAGGATTCATTACCACAGATAATGTACATAAATAAAGAGTTTTAAGGAACTAAAAGTTCTTGCTGTTATCTAACAATACGCTCTATTCAAATGTAATTATAATTACGACTGCTAATAACGAAACTGAGTGCGTGGGTTTTAAAAATTCTTCTTCAGGCGCGTTCGAAACGATTAAATAAAATTAACTGCCGCAGTAAGAGAAAATAGCCATTACAAGGCATTAAAATGAAAAACAAAAGTCGTAGAACAGAACTATCCATTTACGAAATTCGATTTAAAGCGGCCATTTTGTATGGCGACATTCTAGAAACTTAACAACTGTCTATTTTTAAACCTCTTTTACCATCGCGTCTGGCGAAAAAAGAAAATTACGGGAACTGAATAATTTTCCACAACGTTAGTTAATTTCTTTTTCTCTCTCCGAAATATTTTCTTGCCTTATTTTAATTCTTAAAAGAGAAAGAACAGCTACGTGTTTCTAAAAACTCGTTTATTAACCATCTCTTTTACATAGAAATTTTTTTAAATCAATTTTGAAATTTCTTCAAGCAGAATTACCTTGGAATTAAATAATTCTAAGCACTGTTTATACTTATAGTCTCATTGAAAAAATGAATATATGAATAAAATGAAGTTTTCTACTTAAACTATTTCAATCTTTTTAGCTATTCCAAACATGAAGGTCTAAAAAAATGTAAAATAAAAAAAAAATGTTAATTTGAAAATGCATTTCAATTTTCAGCCTCTCCCCCCTTCCCACAAAATAATAAAGTTCTAGTTTTTTTTCCTGTATATTTTTAAGATTTTCCCCAAATTGAGATAAACATTGTGAAAAAAGGTTTTTACAGCATAAATGCACTTTCCAATAAAATTAAAAACTTGTATTAATTTATTTATGGTAAATTTTTGTCCCAAAATTATTTGCAAATTTTGCAACCAACCAATTTTTTAATCCTCATAATGAAAATTATTGTCGACTACTTTTAATTTTCCTTTCAAGAGTTAAAAACTATCTGTCTATATTATATTAAAACTAATCTATTTAAATTTATTCATTTCATTTTATCCCAGTGTTGATAAATTTTTAGATTTCTCTTTTCAATATCTTAAACCCTTTTTAAAACATTATTCAATATTTGTTTTATTTTTTTCGGTTTTCACGTTCCCGTCATATCCAATTTTTACAGTTTTTATACTTTATATAATTGCCCTTTGTAACTGCCAACAAAAATTAAGGTAAACCACAAGTTTTGGGAATGATTTTAAAAAAAAGGAGATGTAAATGGGTAAATTTTTTTGTACCTTTTGGGGATAATTTAAAAAATGCCGATTTTTGGGAATTTTTATAAAAAAAAATTTAAAAAAAATTTTTTGGAAAAAAAAATTTAAATCCCCCAAAATGTTTCCTTTTAAAAATTTCCAATAAAAATATTTTTTCCCCCCTAATTTTTCCCCTCTCCCCAACTGAAATTTTTAAAAATTCCCCTTTAATTTTTAAGGGGTTAACCCTTTGAAAAATTACCAAAAGCTTCCCAAAAAGGTAAACCCCCTTCAATAATTTTAAAAAATTGGTTTAATTTTAAAGGGTCTATATACCCTCAAAAAATTTTTTCAATTTTTCCCAAAAAGAAATTTTGAAAAAATTTTCGAGTTATTTTTTCCCCAAAACTTTTTTAAATAATTTTTGAAAATATAATCCCTTCTTTTCCTGTTTTTAAAGAAGGTGAATAAAAATTAAAATTTTCCCTTTTTTTTTAAAAAACTTGAAAACGGAAAAACCTTAAGGGTTAAAAAAGGTTTTAAAAATTCTTCCTAAATAATGGGGAAAAAGGGGTTTAAAATTGACTTTGATGAAAAAATTAAAAATTTTCGCCGGGGAAAATTAAAAAAAAAACCGTTCAAAAAATTTAAATTTAAAACCATAACATCCTTTTGGGAAAAATTTTAAATTCCTTTTTCAAAATATTTTTGGGGAAAAAAAAACAAAATTGAACCGGGAAAAATTCCCAAACTTTTAAAAAAAAATTTTGGCCCAAAACCCTTTTTCCCTTTTTTAAATTTTAAAAATTTTAAAAAAGAAAAAAGGTTTTTTTTTTTTTATTTAAAGGGAAAAAATCGGGTGGGGGAAATTTTTCAAAAGGTTTTTTCCAGGGGGAAAAAAATTTTTTGGCCCCCATTAAAAAAGAAAAAAATTTTTCAAAAAAAAAAAATTTTAAAAAAAAAGGTTCTTTACCTGGGGATTTTTTTAAATTTTGAAAAAAATTTTAAAAGTTTCCTTTTTTTTTTTTTTCCCCATTTAGTTTAAAAAACGATTACATTAACAACGATGCTTATTTAAATTCCACCGTTACTTTTCACAATCAAAAAATTAACTAAGCATCAATATCGTTTTTAATAAAATGCACTGTATTACAAATATAAAAGGTCAGATACGAAATTTGAACAAAACTGCAAGATTGTAAAGGAGGAGAAAAAACCCTTTTAAGAATGTTTCTGCCTAAACGTGCATTTCACTAAGGGGAAAAAACATATAACCCCCAAAGTCCCAAAAGTGTTAAATTCTACAAACAAATTGTTTTTGAAATGTAGCCCGTCTTTTCAAAAGCAGACGCTGCAGTGTAACAATAAAACACTTCCAGGCGTTTTAAGCTGACAGTCTCGCTTCCGTTAAAAATGAGTTGAAATTCTCTCAGTAGTTTGGTATAATGGTAACACCACGTGACAAAGGACAAAAATAAAAATTTCATAGCACAGCATGCTTTACAACTAAGCAAGATCATGGCTTGGTGTATTCGTTCCTAGCTACCTTCAAAAAAAATATATTCCTATAGCTTTAAATTCATCTTTTTCCTTTCATATTTTATTCTTTTTAATATCTATTAGTTCCATTTTTAAAATTTTTAGTCTTTATTTGAATTGTCCGAATTTAATTTATCCTATACAACGATATTCCAAAAGAAGTTATTTTATTTAATGACAATACATTTCTTTCATGAAAATAATTCAAGAATTTTTTTCCCCGCTACAATCAGGGCTGGATGCTGACATTTCTGCAACCTAAGAGAAATAAATAATTATGAGGCCCACCAAATTAAAAAAAAAATTCGAATATTGATTGTTTTATTAACGAAATAATGCAAAATAACCTACAATTCTTCAATCGGTTTAAAAATAACTTTTAATAAACTACTTTCCATTCAATTTAATGTGCGACGGATCTTTACATCTTTTTTACTAATCCTCTTTGGGGAAAACTTTGGGCTATCAATTCGAGGGTTTTTTACAGCCAACCCCCTTTGGAAGAAAAAAAATGGTGATAAAACCCAAATTTTAAATTTGCTATATATAGTCGAATTTCCTAGCTAGAATAAGAGGGGGGGGAAGCAAACCAGGGAAAACAGGGCAATTGTTTTCTGACAGGTATCATTATTGAATTATTTTTTAATAAATACTTATTAGAAGAAAGATTGAAAGTGACGATTGATCACGGAGATTAAATTAATATTAGATTAAATAGGGTAATAAATTAGATCCTATATAAAGTAAGGATCGAGTTTGATAGTATCCTAATCTCTCGTGTATTTCGTCATTGTTCCACTTTCGCGGTTAGCTCCGAGACATTCTCTTTCTGTTATTAATTGAATTTGTGTCATTATATTGTGAGATCAATAAATAGATTGATTGGATCATGGCGAGTGTTCCTTTCCTACCTCCAACATATATAGGTGCCCAAGAAAGAGATAAAGAGCTCTCACAAATGTGGCCACATAATGTTCGAATTCCCAGAATTCATTATTTATAAATATTTGATTGGTTTTTTTTTTCTTGGCTGCGCTCCTAGGCCAGCAGTAGTTGAAACATCATGGCAGCGAGCTTGTACCTGGCATTGCTTCTATCGTGTCTTGGTTTGGATTTCTGGTTCATAACGGACCACCCACGTGCAAAAGGGCTGATACACGTTAAACCTTTGAAGATTCAAAATCCTCAGGTTAGTATGGATGCTTAGAGAATGGAGTACATCTGAAGTATTACCTCGTCACTTTACCATGGTTCAAATTACGTAGTCTGCCGTCAGTAGTCCTCAGAGTGTGATGTTAATACACAACCAATCAACTTAGACCAGCGATACTCAACCTGCGGCCCACCGAACCTTTTTAAGTGGCCCAGTCATGGCCCATTGTTCTGAGAAATTCATTTATTTAAGAACAATAAATTAAAAATTTGGTGGGAATTTTTTTTTGTTAAGAAATTAAATTAATTAATTTTGCTTTTTGCTGTCGATGTCTTACGGGTGCGAATTGATATTCTTTTTCTATTTGTAACGGTTACGGTTAGTGATAAAAGACAACAGTGTGGAGTAGCGACAATTTAGTGTGTGGAACTAATTTTTAACTATCTTTTATATCTTGTAAGCGAAAAATATTAGAAGAAAATTTGGGAGGTAGACGGTTTTGTAGTGTAAAACAAACAAGAATCAGAAATTGTTTGATTTGTCACGGAAGTGCTGAATGTAAAAAACTACCAATAAACAGAAATTCTTCAATGACACTTTTCTTCGAAGATCTCTTTCAAGAGGTGATAAATAGGCTTTCTTGAATAATCTTTGTAACGGCAACAAAGCGTTTTGTCAGTGGTAATATCACAGAGATAACAATGACATCCTATGATGTTTGTTACATTATTGATAATCATATGAAACCGTTTACTGATGCAAAAATTGTGAAGTGTTTCTTAAATGTTTTCAATATTTAATGTTAGTGACAAAAATAAATATATATAAAAAAAATTTTAAAAAAAAGGGTTTATAAATTTTTCTTTTCATTTTTAATTTGAAAGTTGTTTGGGCTTAAAGTATTTCTCCCTCCCCCTTTATCCTCAAGTTGTGGCCCGCGTGAAACAGCTGACATACGTATGCGGCCCGCGTGAAACAGCTGACATATGTATGCAGCCCGCGTGAAATAGCTGACATATGTATGCGGCCCAGCAGAAAAATGGTTGAGTATTCCTGATTTAGACCAAGAACCAACGTCGACTTCAAAGAAAGTCAAGTATTCATTACATTAATACTGATATTGAGGAAAGGCTACAATATTATCTACGTTAATTACATGATTATTTTTTAAGCAAAACCATTAATTCTGCAGTTCAGAAATAACATAATGTATGTAGATTAATTTGAAATTAAGAGTTTAAAGCACCTATTTTAAAAAAATAGAATTTATAGTTGTAAATTACTGTCATTTTTTAAAGTAATTTAAACAAATACATTTTTTTTACATATGTCGAGTATTCTAACAAACAACTAAAAAAAAGAAAGAAACATACAAAGAATGAGCACGAGGAATTTAGGAAATCATTATCTTCAGTTTCACTACTTGTCATAAATTATAAGAGTATGTACATGTAGTGTAAGGAGAGTGGTTAAAATTATTTGCTGAATTTAGTTTCCATTACGAATTTGTGTAAGTAAATGTCGTTGACAGGATGGAATAGCCTGGTTGATTTTGATGCATATTTATTGGATGTAGAAGGGATTTCAAACAGCAAACGCAAAAATGGATAGTACAACACAAAAACGAAACACGAGCTGGTTACATTACGAAGACAAGAGACGGGCTGAATTTTCTAGAAAGTCTCGGGATTTTATATGAAGCGGCAACCGGAAGTCTTGCACTCCACGTGATTTCCGCGGACGGAACTTGCTTTTGGTGGAAAGATATCGTACAATAGAAACTTACGTAAGCTTACTTTAAAAACTCAGAGCTGTTAATTTTTAAGAGATACGGTTACGATTATTCCCTTTAGGCGGGTAGCTAACAATTAATTATTTACGTGAGAGTCCTGAAGGGTAAGTAAGGACCATTACTAGGTGCTAGTTTCATATCCCGGGGCAAGACGCCAAACGCTGCTTGGTTCGATAAAGGAGTCAAGCCAAATAGCGCTTGTTGTCGCTGGAATCGAATCCAAGATGGCGTCCTAGCGGTAACAAATCGTCAGGAAGATAATTTTAAAAAATTGTTTTGAAATACATTTAACTATATTTCAATAGAAGAATACAGGAATAGATTGAAAATAATCAAGATCAATCAATAAATACTGAATAACAATATAATATAATAAAAAGTTACATGTACTACTAATATTATTCAGTTTATAATAATAATCTTACATTATAATTTAATAGTAATTATATATAATGTTCATGTAGTATGATCTAATAACAATTATTATACATAATGATAGTCATATATATAATATAATTTAATAGTAATTACAAAGAAGAATAAAATCACATCGTATTGTAATATAAATTTTTTTTTAGGATACTCATACAACGTAATAATTATAAATCAATAACATAATAATAATTATAAATGAATAACAAAATAATAATTATAAATAAAGAAAATAATAATTATAAATAAATAACATAATATGTAATAATATTTATGAATAAATATAATAAAAAAACAATTCTTATAAATAACGAATATTACATAATTATTACACAGAAAAAAATTTTTATTTTTATATTATATTATTAATAAAATAATTACATAACATATATTAACATTAATAGTGAATATCAATTAAAAAGTACTAAAAGCTTGCAATATTCCAAAAACAGCCAAAATATCAAGGTATATAATATATTGTAATGTTATCGCCCATCTTGGCGTACATAAACAAGAACTTGGTGCGTGCCACTTCATATCAAACTAGTTCCCATTACTAATTAAAAAGTTGTTTGAATGAAATTAAAGGGAATTATTACATACTTATATTAATAACCAAAGTTCATATCAAATGTCACACTAATTTTACATCACACGATACTTAAAAACTATCGCAAGCGACAAAAAATGATACATGAAATACTTTTATTTTAATTCCTTCATTTGTTTGTTTCTTAACCTTCTTTATTCTTGAATTTTCAGTTAAAAAATATACAAAATCTATCCTTAAGCATGATATTGTCATTTATTTGCTTTTTTTCATTTACACAGCTGGGAAATTCACATTTTTTCCCCTTACACTGAAAAATTAATTGCCTTCAGTAAACAAAATCACAGAAGTTAAAACTCGGGATTCTTCAACGGAGGAATTTACTAAGAAAAACAAAGAAAAAATAAGAGAACAGCAGAGTTAGTTTGTTAACATTGAATTTAGATTGAAAGACATCTTAAATTAAGACGGTTTTTTTCATCGTTATCAGTGTGCGAATGTGTAACAGCACGGAATTCTTTTAGGACATACTCTAATTATTTTTAAACGTGATTATTTCTCAAAGCAAATAACTAAGAATGTTTCAAGGTTTTTTATTTTTATTTTGTTTATCTATTTATTTTTCTAAATTCGCTATTTGATTTCCTTTTTCTTCGACACGCCACTAATTTTAAACTTCTGCATTGCAATTTTGTTCTAATGTATTTTTTTTTAAAAAAAAATATATATATATATATATATACACCTCTCACAAGTACTGTTAATTTGGTACGTCAGAAATACGAGGTATTAAATGAGTGAAACACTTTTTTCTGTAGGAAAATAAATAATTTGCTCAAGTCAAACTTTGTTCACACAAACACATTTGTACATATACCTAAAATTAATAACAAGTAATATAAAAAAATATTTTTTAAGTCAATTCCTACTCAGATCAACAAAGAAAAATTTTATTTTTGCTACTTTTTATTAAATACTTACAATTAATATAAATATGTAAATACATATGACAGAATCACAACATTAAGTGATAATTAATTTTTATTAAGTATCATTAAAGTATCGTATTGTCATCCAAAACAATCATTAGTATGTAAAATTTCAGTTCGCTGAAGAGGCTTTAAAACATTGAGAAAAAATCCTTTTCAGGTTTTGACACAATCGCCAAAAAAGGTCAACGTGGCTGTATTTTGTAATTCTTTAAATAATTTAGTTTTAATCAATTAATTTTATTAATTATAATTTAAATTATTGTGTTGTCATCAAAAATAATCATGTATATAAAATTTCAGCTCCAATTGAGAGCTTTTAAAATGTATTTTAACGATTGAAATTCCGCCAAGATAAATAAATAAACAAATAAATAAATAAATATATATGAGAGTGTGAGTTAATAGTAGAGATTGAAAAATAATAAAAGATTGATAAAAGACGGGGCCGCTGCTGGCTACTAGGAGGGAGACGGATCAATTCCCATTGTATAAATTATACAACTGTTCATACTCATTGCTCAAATTGAAAAACTGTGACTTACATCTGTATTATGTAGTTCTATTTATTTCATTTTTTTCGCAAGATTCATTCTTTGCGCTGCTGTTCAGTTAAATTCATCACTGCAGCTGCATCGTTCAACACTTCGTTGATGAAGTTCTCAGATTTTGATAAACTTGCAGCTTCCTGGAAAGTTGAATGTTTAATTCCGTTGATTGTTTATTAGTCTTCGTATGAGACAACGTCTTTCTTCTCACGCAACGATTCCAGTCTAAGCAACTGTTGCGAGAACTTGCAATAATGTAATATCGCAACTGTATTGCTGACATAATATGAAACGAAGCACATGAGAAGAAATTCAGCGCGCAAGAACACATGTGACATCGGGATTGCGAACTTGGCGAGTTATATTGAACGTTGGCATTGTTGCGATGCTGCATAAAAAATTTATTTCAGCATTAAGAAAAGAAAAACGGCCGAAGTTTTTAGCACCAATATTTTTCCATTTTGTTCGCACATCATACACTTAAAAATCCTACCAATTTTTGCCCGTATCATTTGAATCATTTGTTTCAATCCATACACATGTTCTTTCAAAGATGTGCAAAATTTACCAAGTTAATTCAAAGTAAAGTTTTTTCTTTCCTTTTTGGCACATTTTCTTCAATTTCACTTTCTTCTTCATAAGCTCGTTCTTCTGTGCTGATCAGAGGTTCGTAAAAAATGTTATTATGTACAGTAATTTTTTTAAAAAAAGAATATATCATGTTGCATGAATTAGATGGCAAGAATAACCGCCTAAAATGATGGGTTTCATAAAGTTTGGGAAGGTAAAACGTATAGTATGTAGTCAGTAGTACAAAAAAATGTTTAAAGGGGGGGGGTCAGGGCAAAAGTCCACCTTTTTGGGTATCATGCTCCAATACGACGCAAATATTTTTTTGTTTTTTGTTTTTGGGGAATCAAAACAATACAAAAATTAATTTAAAAAATTGCAAATTTAATAAATTATTTTAATTAAATACATAATTAAATTTTACGTAATATATACATCGGATTATAAAACAAAAAAAAAAGGGCTGGGGGTCTAGGCCCCCCTTGTGTGGCCACTTTTGTGGTTGTTTGGGAAAATTTTTAATTTTCCTGCCATTTCATCATCTTATTTGGTCTGATAAATTTAAATCACTGAATACAAAAAACTAAAACAATATTTCATAAAAATAATACATAATATATGAATAAAACAATTACTCAAGGATTGTAATTAACTAATAAAAAAAGAACCTTTTTAATTTGTGCCTCCGCGTCCTTTCTCTAACATAACCTCTGTGTTTTTTGCCCCACGAAATGGAAAATTTTTTTTTCCAACCCCAAACCCAAAATAAAAAGGATAGATGCAAAAAGAAAACCCTTTTAAAAAAGGACGGTTTTTAGAAAGCGCGATGGCAATTTAAGAAAAGTTCATTTAAAAAAGGGTGAAGAAAATAATTTGACGGCCTACCGAAGAATCAAAATTTGCCATTAATTTGGTACATAATTTACTGACCTAGATGAATATCTAAAAAAGGGTTACCCTTGCTTAGAATTTAAAGGGGAGGAAGATTATATTCTGAATGCGAATATATTATTAGGGGAGAGTAGGCGGATATAATATAATTAAAGATAAATCCCAAATTTCGCGATGTGTTAACGGCTACGTGTTTTTGGTTTTATTCTCATTAATATAAATTTTTTCGATATATAAGTAATTTAAGTTAAACTCTTAATAAAAACATATTAAAATTCCAAAATTCCATCATTTCGAGAATCCCACACCTCTAACTTACGTGAAACCCGAAAGTGATCTTCGTCGACCATATCACAAATTAATCGACACATATACACAACATTAATCGACGCAGTTTTAAGAAACATTGTACTTTTTATGATTGAAAAGCTGTATGGGTACATAGCTATAGAGAAATTTGTTTAAACTTATTACACACACATTTTACTTAAGGGTTTATTTTTCCACTTTTAATATCTTTAAGCTAATGTATTTAATGCAATGAAATTATAATGTATGTAACGGTAAATATAATGCATTTAATTAATGAATTATCGTGATGGTTCTCTCCATATATTCTCGTCATTCTTTCATATGAAGAGAAGAAGGGACCCACTACTTGTCCTCCAATGTCCGAGAAATCGATCATTAAGGCAAAGGAGGCTTGATGGTCTGGGCAGGCATTCGGTTGGATGACCGCACGCACCTCTATGTCTTTATAAGAGGCACTGTGACTGACGTGAGATACAAGGATGAGGTTTTGGAGCCTTATGATCACCTTTTCCTGAGTTTCCCTGGTTTTATTTTAATGGCACACATAGAACTCAATTTATCCGACGAATGGATCGGCCAGTTAGATCTCCAGACCTCATCCGTATACAGCATGCTTGGGATGCTCTGGGGAGGGCAATTGCAACTCACAAACTCCTTCCGAGAACCATCGAAGGCCTGAAAACAGAGTTGCTGAACGAGTGGGATTAACTGCCACATGAACTCCTAAATTCCCTCATTTCCGGTATAAAATCACGGTGTGAGGTCTGTTTATCCGAAAAAGGGGACCGTACCCCCTGTTAACCAATTTATTTTAGTTGCTGTGTTAAGTTGCCCCCCTCGGGTGCCCTTATCCTTGATTATCAGCGTGAGCTAGAGGTGTAGGAATAAATGAAGAACTAGGAGATGTCATGATCTTAATTTGACTTTATTAATATCTTAAAACTTAAACATCTAAGAGATTAGATAATAATAATATATGTGGAAGAGAATCTACGATGACTAAACACACTATATAGATAATACCGAAATAACTTAACCCAGACCACTATCAATAACTAACTTGCCTAAACTCAATTCCAATACTATCGCAGATCCTAAAATTAAATAGTCAATCCTACCTTAATTTTTCGATCTACCGATCCAATCTTAATGGAAGTTGCGTCTTTACTGGAGTATAATGGTATGCACCTTGACTTAATGGCTCTATGTCAGGAATAACTTCTGTGTTAGCTGTCACTTCACAATTGAATCACGCACTATCATAACATTCTCCAAATTGCCACCCCGCTAACTCTAACTTCTGATATTTAAAAGCTTCCTAATTTGCATCTTTCATTCATGCTTTACTTCTTGGTTTGGTTGGAAAAGAGTTGCCATTAATTCTGGCCCCAAAGAACCCAAATCATGTTAAAAATGAAAAAGGGGACCCTAAAAAGGATTCGCAACTGTTTTCATACCTTTCAGCTTCAATAAATGTTACCACGACGTCTGTGCTTTTTAAAAAGGGGGAATGTTTTTTTTTTTTCCCCTTTTATTAAATTTTTGGGTACAAAAACCAAAAAATTAAAAATCTCTTTTTTTAGCCCGGGATAAAATCGACAAATTTATTTTAATTAAACCAGGGGGGAAAATTAAAACAAAATTAAAAATTTTAAATCAAAGAAAGAAACAAGTAAACAAAAAGAACAGGGTAAATAATTCCCAAGAATGAACAAAATTTTTTACCAAGAAATTGAGGAAATTTTTTGCTAAAAAAGGGGACGTTTCTTTTTTTCGTTATTTGCAGAATACCCGGAATGGGAAAAAAACCCCCAAGCCCAAAGGGGAAGATTGAAAATAATTTGTTTATTATAACTTTATTTTTTAAAAATAATTATCTTCCACAAATAAAAAATTTTTCCCTTAACCCAAAAGAAAATAGTATTGTTAAAAAAAATATTTAAGAAGAAAAATGGGTTAGGGGTGAAACAAAGGGAAAAAATATTTCATCGAGTTCGGTTTTTTTTTTTTATGAAGAAATAAAGGAAAAACGAAATAAGAAGGTTTTTAGAAAGAGATCGTGTTTTTTGAATAAATGGTGAATAGAAATAATAAAAAATTTAAAAAAAAAAAAACACCTTTAAGAACGAAGTAAGTTGAGTTAACTTTTAGCCCCAAAAATCAAATTTTGCCCCAATGGGGAGGGAAAAAGGGGAAATGTTAATCCTGTGACCCTTTATCGACAAAAAAAATAAAATTATGAAAAAGGGCCCATCGGGCCCTGGAAAAGGGAGAAAAATTTCAAAAAAGGGGGAAAAAGAGAAAAGATTCCTTACTAAATCTTAAAAGTTTTTAAAAAAAAGAAACGGGTGGCCCAAAAAAAAATTTGTTTAAATTTTTTTTAAAATAAACGTAAATAGGGGAGTTCAAATTGAAGATATTTCACTGCAAAGATTTAAAAAAAAACTTTAAACCCATCAATGTCCACTTACTATACATCCATCATGGGGTTATTGTATAAATTTAAATTTTTTTTACAAAAATACTTATAATTTATTTAAACGCTTTTGGGTTTGTTCAAAATCATTTTAAAGTTTTACAAATTTATGGGAAGCAATTATGAACTAAAACCAAAAAAGGAACAAAAAAAAAAGGAAAACTTGCAATTTAATTAAGAATTTTTAGGGAAGATATCTTAAATTTTATATGATAAATGGAAGCAAAACGTGAGTGATAGATTCCTGTTTTTCAGATGATATTTAATACAGGGTGATTCTAAAATGATGGGACAAACTTTGAGGATGGTGGGAAAAAAAAAAATTTTACCAAAAAAAACAAGGGGGAATATTTGGGTGGAAGTGCCACGTTGAAGCAAAAAGAAAAAACACAAACGGAAACAAAAATGCCCAAAAAGCATACAAAAGAGTGTTTGGAAAAAAAATTTAAAACAGGTTTAGAAATGGCATCCACCAACCGTCATGCACGCTTGGCGACCTATGGCGAGATTGGCTGACAATATTGGCGATAGTTGAAGAGAGCAAAGCGGTGTGCCAAAATCTCGAAACCCCCAAAATTGTCATTTGCGTTGAGATTTGGGGCATCGGAATTTCAATAGCGAAAAAAAAAGACGCAAGGCGTGCGTTTTAGTTCGGGGAAAAGCTTTTTCCCCAAAGAATGCGAACCACAAAAAAGTTTTAGGGTTGCATCGACACTGCAAAAATGGTTTAATCGTCTGTACTTTGGGAAGGGGGAGATCGAGGACCGTACAGCAGTTTTCAAAGCAGTATTCGCACCCAATATCAACCATAATTTTATCGCGCACCCTCATTCAAAAAAGTATTTAATTTAATAATCTATACTTGAGCTAAAAATACAAATCCTTTTAAACCCCTTAAGTTCCACCACGTTTTAAACGTCCGTTCATTCAAAGATTAAATTTTCCCCCGGACGTATATATCGTCTTTCCCAATAGACTTTCCTACTATCCATATAATTATTTCGAAGGCTTTAAGAATAAAAGAACCTTTAAAGTTTCAAATTTATTATTTCAGATTATTTTTTTTTTTTTTCCCCCACCCCCAAAAACCCATACGCGCCCCTACGTAAAAACTTCGTAAACTTTTAAACGGTAGTTGATTAATTATAGCCGTACAAATTATAAAAAAAGGGTTCATTTTTTTTATATAATTTTATATAAAATCCCCGGGTCACTGGTAATTATTAAACTTGTTCTTTAAATTTTGTATTATTAAATTAATTATAAAAAACAGGGAGCACTGATACATTCATAAGTGTAATATATCAGGTAAGTGTTTTTTAATTTTTTTTATGTCAGAATAATTTTTTTTTGTTTTTTGTAAAATTTAAAAATTTTTTAAAAAACCTTTTTTTTTGACTTTTTAATATCTCGCGCCCCCTCCGGGAATCGCCATGCCCCAAGGGGGGGCCCCCCTTTTAGAAACGCTGCTGTACAGCAAACACACCTGGAAGAAGTCATCTTGGACCATGTGGACGAAACACCCGGCACAAGTACAAAGGCTGTAGCACGTCGTCTGCATGTCAGTCAACCAACCATTTGGAGAGTTTTACTGATGGACATTCGGGGATGCAATTTCTTAAACTGTTTTAACACTTTTTCACGGAATCACTCGTTAAGTTGCTTATGAATGTTTTATGTTTCCGTTAATGTGTTACTTTCTCTCATTTTGCCTTAACGCGGCACACACACTTCAGTCCATATATTACTCCACAAAAATTGTCTGTTTTAGTGGAGTTCTACTCCCTCCGCCCCCCTCTCATTTTAGAATCATCCTTGCATAATTATTGATGATGATATTCTGAATCTAAGGCTTCTGTAATCCAATCATGTTAATTGTAGCCGAGTGGCTTTGGTCATAAACGACCGGCGTTATATCTATCGAATCCTGGTGTCTCTAAAGACCTACCGTGTAGAGGGCTGTGATACAGGTAAAATCTGTCGAGAATCGAAGTCAACATGTTGGCGGGATGCTGAAGATTTAGAGAGAAGGATGCAGAGAGAAAAATTTCACGTGTCTTTCTCATCACTTGACCGCGGTCGAAAATAACGAGATCGATCACCAATGGTCTTTGTATTGCTTTGAATTGCAACACTAATGGGCCATTTTCATTTTGCAAAAGTAATCTCAAATTCATCATGGCCTTTTTGTTAACTGTCTCAAATATAGATCATATAGAAGTTTAAAAGCATGAAAATGCACATTCTGTAGCATAAAATATATATATATATATAAAAGTTTCTGTGTGATTACATTTTGGAAATTAGTTTTATATACATCTTTATAATTCAAGAATGGATTTTAAAATTGTTAAGGATTATTTAATATTTGCAGAATTTTTTTTAAAAATATAATCAGACAAAAAAAATGGTTATTTTTTTTTTGAAGCTTTTATTACATTTTAACAAATAAAATTGTCTACATTTGAGAAGGTAAATAGAATTCCATCGAATTAACTACACTTTCGCGAAATAAAAACGGACTAATATACAGGTGTTTTAAGTTGAATGTTGCTGGAATTGAAACAGCAGTGTTATTAATGAGAAATATACACTACGAAATAGTTGATTAATACTCATTCTCTTTTAATCAGAACACAATTTGTAATATATTTATCTTTCTAATTCTCCACTAAAAAGATAATTGTTTATTTAAAGGAAATGAAAATTTCAAATCAATGCCGTTAAATTTTGAAACAAAAATATACATTCATAGTAATTTTTCGATTAATGTTGTTTATCCAACTAATAGAAAGTAACTATAAATATATTTCAAAATGTTGACCTAATCATTGAAAGTAAAACATTTACACTATAACTTTCTTTGAAATTTGGATACGTTTAGTTTAAATGCTAAACATAGATTCAGACTACGGGTAAAGTAACTCATTCATAATTTCATACGTTAACTCATTCATAATTTCATACGTTAACTCATTCATAATTTCATACGCACTCGTATGTTTCTAAATTCAAATTTCGAATCTGAAAACTGCACAGACGACTAGGTTTATACCTATTTAACACATAAAAATGCGTCACAGAACGTAAAATTAAGATAAAATTCTTCATCACTATTGAATTTCATAATTAAAAAAATGCTTGTTTCTCAAAGTTGTGAAGTGGAGTGCTAGTTTAGTTTTCTATCTCGTCATTTGATCATAATTTGTTCCTCCTTTTAAAAAATATTTTAATTAAAGACTTTTGCTTAATTATTCATTTAAATGATAAATTTTTGAGTTTTTGGTTTGCCATTGTATTTACTAAATAGAAATTTTGATTGACATTATACGTATTGTTGTAATTTTCATAAGTTTCACTGAAAACAATATATTGCACTTGTCATAATTGAGGGTTGCCAGAGCCCAGAGAGGTTGAACTTCTGCTCATTTTAGTCGCCTTTTACGACAGGCATAAGCTTACGTTGGGACTATTCTACTCCGGTCACCACACGGGAAGGTCTCTGAGGGGCAAATTGCTTCCAACTTCACGTGTGAACTTATGGAGCTCACCCAAGAAATCAATTCACTTCTATTCTCCATTGGTGCATTGAGCAAATCATGTAGGCTCCAGTGGATCCCTGCCCATGTTGACATCGAAGAAAACAAGATGGCCGATTCCCTTGCCAATGAAGCGTGAACACTTGAGCCCGTTACTTCATCTACTACGGTCTGATGCCAACGCAGTCTCAAACCAAAAGCTCTGGTCAAACCCCAAAAAAAATTCTCGCTGCCAGAATTAAATTATAGCCAAGAAATTACGACAATAATAACTAGACTAAGGACAAAGCATTTTAAGGGCATGGAGATTCTGCCCGATGGTTCCAGATCATATGTGGAATGCAGACACTGCCCAGGCACGCAACTGGATCCCAAACCCCCTTTTAGCTGTCCTTCCATTGTTGATGCCCTTTTTAAAATAGACAATGACTGCAGCATGGACATTCTACACTCGGATCGTGCCATGGATGTTGCCACGGCAGTGATTCACGCCTTTGGCAATATTTCACTATATCCTTATGTTTTATCATTACACCCTCTGCACTTTGTTATTCACAACAACAACATTTGAAAACAAATGCTTGCAAATTTTACTTTCAAGTGTAGTAAAATAATAATAGTTACTTTAAAATTATTTTTGTAAATTTCTTTAATTTTAAGATTTAACTTAATTTTCATTACCCTGCTTTCTTAGCATCTTTACACATGAAAAGTTTCATTTCTTAATAGTTTATTTAATTAAATATTTAATTTACTGAAAGGACCAATATTAACATTCGTTTCTTAATTTATGTGTTCTTAATCTGGCATCACATTTGTTCACATCATTAAATAGAAAAATGTCATGAAAACATTTTCTTTTTTGTTTTGGAAACGACAAGAAGAATAATTGTGACTGAAATTCTATCAGAGAATATCAGACAGGAAGGAAATAATAATAATAACAATAATAAAGTTCCTTGATTAAGCGAAACATATTTGCCAGCAAACTTTTTCCAACTCTTCAATTTATCCTCCTTTATTTTTGGACGAAAAAAAAACCTATTTTTTCACGACAAAATTTTTATTATTACTTATCTAGAAACGAGTTGTCCAGGTAGAATAACGACCCTAAAAATGGCGAAAGTTGCACATGTGAAGGTGAAAAAAAAAAAAATGGTACATTTCTTCTAAGTTTTAATCACCATAAGTGAGCTTAGATTTAGCCTTTTCTATAGTTTAATTTCCTCTGAAAAAGTTTGCTTCTTTTGAATTCTAATTTTCTTCTTCCCGCTTGTTCATTTTCTTTTTCTTCCATTTTTTTCTCTTCTTTTCACTTCACTGCTCCATTGACTTTTTCTTCATTGCTCTTTGTTTTGGTTTTTGAGTTCTGCCCATTACCTCACAAAGTTATAACTCATTTTTTTAACCCTAAATTAGCATTTCTTTTCAGGAATTTTTCTCCCCTCTTAAAATTCTACAATATTTTATTCCATCTTTACATTAAGCCTTACTTGCTCCAAACAGCATCTGCAATAGTGTTTTATGTTTTTGACTGGTAATTTTACGTTTTTGCTTATCACTGTTTATACCACTCATGATTAAAAGAGTCTTTATTGCTTTCTTAATTTTTTCTGACATCTTCATTTATGGAATCTGGATTTAATTTGTAATACCTGAGACATTCTGGGGCTCTACTAATGCCAAACTAAAGGGAGAAGTAATTTTTTTTCTTTACTTAATAAGACTTCTGTAGTCATGGCAATAAGCTCATGTAGTTTTGTAAAGTCCAGATTTCATTAAAAATCTAACTTGTAGCAAGTTTGATATGTATTAAGTTTTCCTTTTTGTACTTTCCTGTGGGGTCGAAGTTAGAGGTATCAGTTCACACACACACACACACCAAGAGCGTAACGTTGTGACGGATCTATCCGCGTTTTTCCAACTAATCCTCTTGGGAAATCTTTGGGCTATCGATTCGCGTTATTCACAACCAACCCTTCGGAAGAAGAGAATCGTGATATTTAAATTAACTTACAAGAAATAGGCGAGGTTTTCTAGCTTGAGAGAGAGAAGGAGAGAAGATATACTCGAGTCAGGTGAGATTGCTACTGAAGGTATAATATTAGAATTATAGTGCTTTGAGGTTGCTTATTGGAGGAAACTTTGAAGCGTTGGAGAACACTTTAGGTGAATTTTATATCAGATTAAATCCTTGGTGATATGTTTGATCAGCGCTTTATTAAGGTAGGATCAAGTTGCATTAATAGTCTACTTAATAGTTCACGTTTTACCAAGTCGTTGTTCTGCTTTCAAAGGTGCTTATTGGTATATTTCTCTCTAACGATTGGTAGTTTTAAAATTACATTGTCTATTCTTCTTTGTGTGGGAAATAAATAGATTAATCGGATGCATGTCGAGAGTGTTTCTTCCCTCCCTTATCTAGGTGCCCGAGAGAGGTATGAGCCCCTCACAATGTACATCCTCGCCTTGCGGAAGGCCCAGGGTTCTAAGGGGCCCAACGCCCGACTAATGTCAAGTACGTTTCCTTTGTCAGATCTTGCTTGGGGCCCAGTACCTGACTTTGCAGGGGGGCCCTAATACTCTCCGTTACGCCACTAACACACACACAGGTGTTGTTAATTGATTTTGATTTAGAATTATGAGATTCGTCTGTCACAACAGCTCTTGCGTTGCTTCGAATGGGTTAAATTCATGTGATGTGATAGTCGCATGATAAATACAACCACATGTTTCCAGCCAATCAGTTCATACAGTTTCGCTATTGTCATTTTTACTTTTAACAGAACTTTTCTTTTAAAAATTACATATTTGTTGGCAATAACACACGAATAGGTTGACAACAATCACTTGATTTAAAAGTACACGTATAATATAAAAAATTTTAAGTTAGAAAATCTTTTTGAAGAATCTTAATATTTTAGCATCTTTACCCGTTTATCAGATTTGAAATTTTATCTAAAGTTTACAAATAGAACAACAAGTCTAATAATGTTAGTTTTGAATTCACTAAAAAGTTTAATCTTTGAAACATTTTTTAAAGCTAATACATGTTATTGTTTTCAAATTTTTTTTATTTGAATACTTGCAGTTTTAAAAAAGCTTGTAATAAAATACAATTAATATGATTCAAAACGTACAATTACATATATATTCCCCTAAATCCACTTTGATTAAAATATTTTAAAGTAATAAAAAAGTATTTTCCATTCAAAATGCTACTTCACAAATTTAATATTTTTTTTCACGATACTTTTTGATTTAAATTAGATTTTTTCCATCCGATATTTTGTAAGTAGATTGAGTAAATTCATTTATTCGCCTTCGATATAGTATTTCATTTCTTGTATAGTAATTACACGATTTTAAAACTCGTCAAATTTGATTTTTAAAAAAAAATGGTAATTTAAGCCTTAACAATGACATTTCAATACGCACAAATTGGATTTTCCCTCGCCCACACTGAAAGCATATACAGAAATCACGCTCTTAAATTATATTTCTGTTTCCTTCAAAACAAAAAAGAACATTTGGAAATAATTGTCTGGACGAATGTTTAAAAGAGTATTTGCTCAGTATTCTTTTTTGTTTTTGGAAAGAAAGTATTCTATTATTCTGTGATTTGTGCATCCATATTTCACTTAAAAGTTTAACAGAAAAGTTTCGCTGACGCTAGCAAGCAATCGGATTAGTGAAAGCATTTGAAACTTTTCTGGCCTCGCGGCATAAAATGGAAAATACCCGGAAAAGTGCTTTTATTACGAGAGTACTAATCTTTTCCAAGTGGCCTTTTCCCTAATGTAACAAGTTGAGTGGCTTTCCGGAAACTCCGCTCAAGCGCGTTAATGGAATTATATCATCTGTTCGAAAAGTTAGATGTTGCCACTTAAAGCTTTTCAATATCAAATCTCTATTTTCTTTGTAGTTTTGGCATGGTCTTAGTGCGTTTCTGTTCTTCGTTACTTATTTCGTCGAATTCGAATATTTTCTTTCTTTTTCTTGTGATGATTTGATTGGATTATGGTAATTTCTTTTAGCTGAAAGAATGGAACACTTTTATGCGTTGCAGATTAAATTTTGTGATGTACTTTTAAATTTTGTTACAGTAAATTGGATCTATAATATTAATATCATTAAATATTATTCTTAGAATTAGTATTTACTATACGCTCGATTTTCAGTTATTACAGTCTAATAAGCTCGTAATGCATTTGCGTCTAATGGAATATGACTCAAAACAGGAAGTTGCTTCATTTTTATGTTTTTATATTTATATTATATTCAGATTTCTCGTTAATTTACATCATATTTAAAGAACGGAATAATTTAATCGACTTTATTCATTTACGTTTTGATCAAACAATTTTTCCAGTAGAAAATGTTTTATATTTCGTCTCTCTATGGTTTGGTTTTACTTTTATTTTTACTCAGACATTTTTGTAAGAGATTTTATTTGGTTATCTCCATTGTATTCCTAATAAGCCCAAGTTTATTTAGAAAGTTTTTTATAAGTAATGAAATAGGCAAAGAATTGAAGAGAATTTTCTCTTAAGAAATTGCAATTCATTTCACACTCTTGGATGCAGTCGAGAAGATTGGTGTTATAGATTGCGCTACTTTCAAAAGAGAAATATTACCACCCGCCATTATATTGACTAAGTACATTTAGCTGTGAATACAACGACTTTAAGACTTCGGATAATTTCTATAAAGCCTTCGCCGAATTAATTTGACTGTACAACTTGTACGATCCAATCACAAAATCTGTTTCATTATTTCATTCATCTTAGGTTGAAACTTCTGCTATTTTAGGGGCCGTGGTAGCCTAGTGGTCAAGGTATCGGATCGTGGCTGGCGTGTCATGTGTGTGTGTGTATGAGTTCGAGTCCAGTACCACTAAAGACCCGCCATGTAGGGGAGAGCGATGCCAGTTAAATCTGTAAAGAGCTCAAACGTCCTCCCGTTGGTGTGGTGTGCTAGTTAGGAGATGGGAGGGAAGCCAGCTTATGTGTCGTTTTCATCACTTGACCATGGTTCAAAATTATGAGGTCCGTCGCCAAAAGCCCTAGAGTAGCTGAACAGTGCGACGTTAATATTCACTCACACTATTTTATCTGAAGCTGAGAATCTTGTAAAATTATTTCTGCGTAGGAAACTTTTTGCTGTTTCAATAGCGGGGTTGGGCAATTAGAGCAGTCTCAAGACTTTTTGAGGCCCTAGGCCCTATTTAAAACCTTTAAAGTAGACATTATACAACAAGGGTGTAAAATTCAAAGGCTATTTTGGACCAAACAAACAAGCTTTAACTTTAGATAAACCGTAAAAAAAAAAAAATTAAAATTCATAGAAACGAAAGTTTATTTCGAATAATACATCATAATAAACATAAATAAAAGAACAAAAAAAGTTTAATATTTACGTCCTGACACTTGACATCTCTTCTCTGCAATTATCTTTCTTATTTCGGGAAAAATTTTGATATTTTATTATATATTGTTGTCTGCCGATATACTGACCGGGCCATAAGTTTGATACCCCTGGTATACAACTTGCATTGTTAAATACTCTTACAAACGGTAGACACAAATAAATGTGCATTGCTCACAGTCTCACAAACGCCCGGCACAAACCAGTTTAACCGACGGTAGCATTTCTACCAAATGATTTGAATGATCGTTTATGGTATTAGGCAGAAGCTTAGGCATGGACAACGGTCACCACATAATAGTCATGCTACTGTTGCCAGTTAACATGTAGTTTGAAATTTCCGATCTTTTGGAGAATATGTACCGCGAAATAACACATTCGAACATTAAAATTATTCAAATCATAACCTTATTAAGGACGTGACGGATCTATACGCGATCTTCTAATTAATTCTCTTGGAAAATCTTTGGGCTATCGATTCGCGTTATTCACAATTAACCCTTCGGAAGAAGAGAATCGTGATATGTAAATTAACTTACTATAAATAGGCGAGGTTTTCTAGCTTGAGAGAGGAAAGGAGCGAAGATATACTCGAGACAGGTGAGATTGCTACTAAAGTTATAATATTAGAATTATAGAGCTTTGGTTAGAAGGACGATTGTTCATTATATGATTGAATAAGAATAGATTAAATCGAATAATAGGTTATATCCTTAATTAAGATAAGGATCAAGTTTGTTAGTCGCCTAATCACTCACGTTTTACTGTCGTTATTCCACTTTCACAGTTTTCATTGAGACATTCTCTTATTATTATTAGTTGAAATTGTGTCTGTTCTTTGTGTTGAAATAAATAGATTAGTTGAATCACGTAGAGTGTTTCTTCCCTTCCCCCACACATGTAGGTGCTCGTGAGAGAGGCCCGGGCCTCTTACAAGGAGGAGTCAGAAAGAAAAGAAGCCCCCACAGAGAATGAGGCCCTGGGCCCGGGCCCATGCCTTAAGATGTTCCTGAATTAGAGTGAGAGTGATGTGTAAAACGGGAGGGAGAGAAGCGTATGAGAGACAGACATAAACCGAGGGCAAAATTAGTGAGGTTGTATGAGGAGTGAGAGTTTAGCTTTAATAGTTTCAAAATAAAATTATTTGTTGCTATAGAATGGAAATAATTTAAACATAATGACATCATCATTTTAGGTGCCAAGAATTGGAATTATTGATCATTGTGCCGAATTATTCAAGGTGTTTGAGGTAAGTCTTATTTTCTCGATCTGTTGTGCTTTTTTAGCGATTGCAGTTGTATACCTTTAGCGATTGAATATGCCAGAAACTGAAAAATTAATAGTTAAACCTAAAGTTGTCAGAAATAGCGTTATTAAACTAAAGAATAAAATAAAAACACCTTAAAAAAAGTTTAGATAAGAGTTAACCGAAAAAGAGACCAGTCTTAAAAGTTTAAACAATGAAATTGAAAAGTTATGTGTTAATGAAATAAAAATTGGAATTACATATTTCGAAATATTGAGATAGAGTTATTCTTTAGAAACAGAAATAGCTAATTAAATTGATAACTGAACAAAAAAAGAATCTGTGAGGGAACTAGCTCTCTTGGGCATCCTAGATACTTGGGAGACGGGTAGAAACACTCCTGGGCTTGCCCAGTCAAGTGTCTATTTTATCACGCACAATGAAAGAATGCAATTTCAACTAATAATAGTAAGAGAATAATGCTCGATGCTAACCGCGAAAGGTGGAACAACGACGGAAAAACACGACGATTAGGAGACTATCAAACTAGATCCTTACTTAATAAAGGATCTAACCTGTCATCCGATTTAATCTAATATCAATTCAATCTCATTGAACAATCGTCACTTTAAAACTTCCTCCCAATGAGTTCTTAATTACAATAATTCAAACATGATACTTTCCGTAGCAATCTCACACCTGATTCGAGTATATCTCCTCTCCTACTCTCTATTCAAGCAAGAAAACTTCGATTATATACAGTAAGTTAATTTGAATATCACGATTTTCTTCTTTAGAAGGGTTGGTTGTGAATAACGCGAATTGAGAGCCCAAAGATTTCCCAAGAGGATTAATTGAAGGAAAGCGGATAGATCTGTCACGAATCTCATAGATATTCAGAAAACAGTTCTGTTCCAATAAGCTCTATAATTAGAGATAAAAACTGTTAAACTTCCGATATTAGAATGATGTCCTTTCCTAATTGTTAGATTTTTAAAGGACTACTTTTCCTAATTTGGTGAAGTCTTGCACAGTGGATTTCATATCATTAAATTCAAAGAAATCGAAAGATTTATGTCAGATGCAAGTACAGTTACTTCCACTCGCTTCGTGCATTTAACAGAAAATCTTCAAATACAACCAAGATTTTTCTTTTATTCCAACAATTTCGTTACGTAAAATAAGTGCTTCATGTTTTATTTTCAAGTAAATCTTGCAGGAATTAGGCAATTTTTCATTTCACTCTGAAATCAAACATAATATAAATTAAGTCCAGACTTGAAAAAAAACGATGCATAAATAGTGTGCTGTGTTTCAAGTAAATAACTATGAAGGGTGCAGATGTCCCGACAGAATTATTAACTGCGACTTTAAACAAATTATTTAGATTATAATAAATTTTGTCTGTCTCATCTAATTGCTTAGTTCAAGGGTAATTCTACACAACCAAATTTAGCAAAATCTGCTTCTGCGCTTTACATCTTTGTAAATTGCTCTAAATGGCGAAAGCAGCTTTATTTTCTAAATTGAAGATTCGCCAATAAAGGGGTGGGCTAAAATAGGATTGAACCATACTTCCAAAATAATTTTAAGAATATTTATAAAAAAAGTTTGCTTTTTCTTTTTCCTTCTATTCTTTAGTCCCGTATAATATATATGCATAGAAATATTGATGTATAGCATGCAGCATCCAGTAAACGAATTTCAGTAAGGTTTCCATACATGAGCAAAAAAATTTAATATATATGTCTGCTGATGGAACTCTGATATTTATTAAAATACGACTTTCATCTTTAGTAAGAGGTCACTTGAAAATATTTTTAATAAACCTTCTCCTGGAAGTCAATATCGAAGATTTCAGCTGCATTTTTTGATATCTATTTCATTTCTGTCAATTAGTTTAACATTATATTTCCTAGCAAGAGAATATGATAACTGTCGTCATAAAGTTCTTCCATGAATTGTATTGACTTCGGCAGTTTGACTGTTTGTTTTATAACTAAATGCTATTTTCAGGGTTCAATATAAACTGAACTTTATATTGCTTTTGGTACAGTTATTATCCATTACGATTAAAAAAATAAAGCTATCCTTGGCTTTATATTCGTATTAATGATAAATTATTTGAAAAAGAGATAGATAAATGAACCAGTATACATGATTTTTCTTGTAGAGTTATTCTTATATCGAGAATTTAATGATAGATTTATAGAACAAAGAAAATTTTATTTGTCTTAATAAGTAAAGCATTGTTATTAATTTTAAAAAGTTTTGGTTTTAAATTTGTTAAACGAAAGTAATTCACGTTGATTACTGTAAAATCCGGTGTATAGAGCGCACCCCCTCTTTTGTGAAGAAACCTGAAATGTACGCAAGCAATGTTCTAAAGTCTTTTTTTCGAGGTATTATCCCAGGCTTTTGGAAAAATAGTACACTTCTAGAAATATAACCTTTAAAGTTCACAAGAATACCATTTCTTTTAAATAAGCAGTATTTCGATGTATGTAGAACTGTAATATTTTTCAATTCCTACTATTAGCTCACACTCTCTTATATTTATTTATTTATCTAGGTGGAATTTTCAATCGTTAATAAAAAAACATTTCAAAGCGCTCAATTGGGCTGAAATTTTATATACATGATTATTTTGGATGCCAATACAACACACACAATTTAATTATAATTAATAAAAATTAATTCATTAAAACTAATTATTTAAAGAATTACAAACACAGCCACGTTGATGACTTAGCAACCCTTTTGGCGACTTGTGTCAAATTTAGAAAGGTTTTTCTCACGTTTGAAACATTCAGGTTGAACTGGGGAATTTATATACACGATTGTTTTGGATGACAATACGATACTTTAATGATAATCAATAGAAATTAATTACCACTTAATGGTGTGATTCTGTCATATGTATATACATATTTTTATATTAATCGTAACTATTAAATAAAAAGTAGCCAAAATAAAAAATTTTTTTGTTTATCTAAGTAGGAATTGACTTAAAAATGTTTTTTTTTATATTACTTGTTTTATGTTCAGAACTTTTGGCAACGTAAGATTTTATTCCTTCACTTGTATATATGAAATCAACGTAACTCAATTTTTACCCACTTTAAGAAGTCTCAGGGGTGTTAAATTTCTCTAGAGGGCTGAAAATATGAACAATTTTCAAACAGGTCTAATTCTTTTAAATTTAAATGAAACCATTCGAATCTTTTACACATTATTTATAAAGGAATGGGGCTTCAGAAAAGTATAAAATGTTTAAAATATAATCATAATTTAAAAAATTCTAAGCATATGAAAATAAACTTTTCTCTAAGAAATATTTATTGTTTTACGTTGCGCATGCTATTTTCTAAAATAGTAGCTTTAATTACTAGCTATAAGTTGATTTATAAGATTAAATGTTTCTTTATTACACTGTAGTAATATTATATAAATAGAATAATAAATTATACTTTTTAAAAAATAAAAAAATTACATTTTCAAAATGTTTTTAAAAAATTTCATAACTTTATAAATAACTTTGTTCGATTAATTATAAAAGGGTATTTTTTAGTTTTTTTTAACTATAATTT
Organism: Trichonephila inaurata madagascariensis; assembly: GCA_019973955.1. Classification (NCBI taxonomy): domain Eukaryota; kingdom Metazoa; phylum Arthropoda; class Arachnida; order Araneae; family Nephilidae; genus Trichonephila; species Trichonephila inaurata. Next base: position 142,906 of record BMAV01009281.1, read on the forward strand.
TTATTTTTAAAGCTATAATTTTAAATTTTATACCCGGCGTATAACGCGCACCAGTAAATTTCGATCTTGTTCTTTGTGTTAAAAGCGCGCGTTATACCCTGGATTTTAAGTTATATGAAACAATAGTCTAATTTAAATTCACTATAGGAATAGAATGAATTTCACTATTTACTCTCTGTGGAAAAGAATAAGTTTATAAAATTGACTTATGTTCTCTTTTTGTGGATACACCGGGGCGATTGGGAACGGCCCACGTAATTTTGATTCGAAATCAAAAGGCACAAAATGAAGTTCAAGGCTCACCCTCTCCAAACTTCCACACCACCGTTACGTGAGGCCTTTGAGCTTTGATAGATTTAATGTACATCAGCAAGACTACAGATACAACGCCGAACACGAATTCGAAACAATGACCATAATTTTGTAAAAGTTCCAATTTTAAAGAGAAGTGCTTTCCGAAGTGAAAATTTATTCTTGAGGAAAATGTTTTCAAACCATGCTGATTCCGAAATCAAAAATGCTTTTGTATTTTAATATTCAATAAGAAAAGTTCTTTTAAACTCAGTGCAATTTATTCGAACATAATAGTTTAATTCATGTTTTAAAAACTACTCAAGTAACTTTTTTACCTTTGAAAAAAGATTTTTTATTAACTGAAGTCAAATTATTGTGATTCGAGTAAATTTAAATATAAATAAATTCAAATAAATGGCCCAAATTTCGTTTTTAAACGTATTTAGTAATAAGTCTTATCTCATTATATTAAATTAGAAAAAGTTACAAAAATACGACTACGTTATAGCACAAATATTTATACCAAGACGGAATTCAAATATTATTTTAGGGAACAGTATCGAATAAAAGTATTTTGGAAACAAATTCTGAAAAATATTAAGAAAAAAACCCCGCTAATTTCAATTATTGTTCCCAGTCAACGGCTGTATCATCATGCGCATGGGAAATAGAATGTTGTTCGGCATTTATGAATCCCCACCCCCAAAAAAATGTCAGGTTCATGAATTCTACTATATTAATTCTTCAGTTGTATTAAGTTTTCTCTCTCACTTGCTTTAACATTTCGTTCATTTTATAATGTGTATTTAAGTTAATATTTTCAAAAATAGTACTTAAATTAGCGGCATCAAGCTTCAATAATCAGGGCAAATTTGTTTAAGACATATGAAAGATTACTTTGGAACCATATTATTACTGTCATTTGGATTCATATTGTTACACACTAACCGAAAACAACTTGCATTGCCTAGGAGGTCACATCTATTGATAGCTAAACTTTTTTTTTTTTTGGTAGTTGTACGGAGCTTTTAAGGCAATTTCACACGAGGCAATTTCGTGCCAGTCACCAGTTCTCTAATGTAAAGAGTAGAGAATTCCTTTCACAACAAAAAAGGGGGAAGGGAATGCCGTAGTTATCGGTACAATAATTGAGTCAGTAGAAGCATTTTTCCCCCATTCTTCAATACACAGGTAACCCCGTGTGAAGAGCGTAGCTTCCACAATGTTCTTTGAGTTGAGTGAACTATTGGGAAGGAGAGTGTGGTTTTCAAGTAATGAGAGAGTGGCATAGCAAGGAGTATCAAATAACCATGTGTGAAGGGGCCCAGCCAATTTTGAAAAAAAATTAGTATACGACTGTTTGCGCGGAAGGATACCATGTTATGGAAAGGATACCTTCAGTTATGTGCGACTTTTGTGAAAGGATCCTAAAACAATACAAAGAAGACAGACTACCAAGAGAAAATCCTTGACCCGACCTTTAAAAATTTTTAAAAAATTTTTTTATTATCAAATTTTTTTTTCTGGGAAATGGTTTAAGGTGATGTTTCAGCAGATTTAATGTTTCACATTCCACTGATAAGGATATATTCGCATAAAATTAAAGAGAATGAACCAAACTGTTGATTATTAATTCAATTCTCAATTAACCTAACTTAAGAGTTACGAAGATGATCAACAATAATTTAAATAATCAAAATTTGACATTTCTGAAATACTCTCAACACTTGTTTTCATTAAATCAGTGGTCTTCAAACTTTTTCAACTCACGGAATCCCTAGAATTTGAAAGTGCTTTCGTGGAACCCCTAGAACAAGAAAGTATTTTCGTGGAACCCCATTCCACATACAAACTTCAAAGAATGTATCTCAAAATAATATTTAAAGTAGATCAACATATTTATAGGCACATTATGTAAACCCCTTTAAAAAAAATATTCATTCATTATTAAAAATTCTTATCTAATTTTTTTAAAATTTATTCATTAATTTTAAAATTTAAATTTTTGGTCCCCCTATCCTTATCCATGGAATTATATTTAGTAACTGGAACATGCACTTGCTTTTTTCACACAAATTATCAAAGTCAAAGGTCTATTGGATCAAATGAAAATTTTACATATTCTCTTTTAATTTTTTTTTTTTTTCCTTGTTTTGGCCCACTTCGTTGAAAAAATTTTCTCTTAAACACACTTTCTGAATAAATTAAAAATTTTATAGCTTTAAATCCATGTATTTTGCTTAATTTTAAACCCTAAAATTTTAAACCCTCTTCTTAAATTTAGTTTTTTAACATCGAATTTGTTGATATGTTGCTCTCTACTTCATTATAGGTATTTTTTCCACAAATCAAAAAGGTACATTTCCCAATAGAAAACTATTTAGTTTTGCAAGACATTGTACTAACTAATGAGTATAAAATTATCGCGTGGAATCCGAGAAAATAGAAAGTTCATAATCTAGTGGTTACATAAAGATAAAACGTTTTTATTTTTTTTATTATTAAAAATTTTTAAAAAATTTTTTTAAAATAAAGTTTTTGCATAAATAAAAAAATTTCAGTTTTAATAAATAGGGGAGGGGGCATGAGGTTTAGATACTTGCAATTATAAAAACTTCACAGAAAACGTGAATTAATTTTCCATACATATTTATTTTTTCGCCATTTTTTTATTGTGACTCGTGGAACCCCTGGGTATGCTTTGTGGAACCCCGGGATTCCGTGAAACCCCCTTTGAAGACCACTGCATTAAATGATAGAAACTCTCAAATGGTTTCGGATCCAACGATCAATAAGGCTTATCCGAGAACTTGCCTCAGTAAGTTAGTCTCACTATTAGCACCAAGAGCTTAGTTCTAGGTAACAAAGTACCACTTGTAGATCATTCTAATTTTCAAAATGCAAATCGCTTCACTGCTAATGGCTAGCCTCTCAATTAAGTCACATTTATCCTCTTTTCAACTCTTATACATCTCTCTCACACACTGTTATATCTTAGAATCTAATCTGCAAAGAACGTTTTCACCGTAAGTAGGTGCAAGTGAAACTCTAACTGAAACTTCAAAGGATATTTACCTTACGTTACTTTAAGAAGGAATCCCCACAAGATAACCCGCTATAAGTCTCTTAAACACTCTTTTCCTCCTTTGCTAAAATTCAAACACTCACTTCAAGAAAAATCCGAAAGGTAAAATTAGACCTAACAGAATATTTTCTGTTTCTTCCTGCCATGATATTAATTCGTTTATTGAGGAAGCGGAATTGGGCTCTTTTCGGCACATTCGATCATTGAGTATATTTTGCCGTTACATTTGATGAATGACCCTATCATATTATCAGCTGAGTATTTTCTCTAAAGAATAAATACGACAAACCCTCAGAATTCTTTCTCAGACCCTTACACACAATTTTTTTTTTAACTGGGCAATTTTGAGTCTGCAAATAAATCAAAAAAGATATCTCGAAAATGGTTCATTGCAGGTGAAGTACTGTACCGTATCCCGTCACACAACTGTAAATTGGCTTCTTTTTGTGGACCTTTGGAAACAGACCCCCGGAAACCCTTCCCGAAAACCGGATTAACCGAGGATAAAAAGGTACCCTACCTGGGGGTAGGGGCAGGGGGGAAAAAAACGGTTTGCTTTCGCAGAAATGAATATCCCTCCCCCCTCACAAAAAACAAAATTTGGGGCTCTTATGGTCAAAACAGCATTTTTAATAACTTCGATGTATATAATTAATAATTGTGATTAATAGCTGTTATGTAAATAGTATTTAAATTCATAAATATCACGTTAACCCTTATTTATATCAAACGTCACAGTACTAATTCAATGTACTCAAAAATAAGTATCTCTGAAATCGAATTGCAAATATTCTAAGCGTTTCCTAAGTGAATAATTGGTATAATTCTGACAAGTTTGCTAGCGATCTTAATTAGACAGTAGGGCAGAAACATAACTAGTTAACTTTTTAATATTAGTTTGTTTGTTTTTTTGACAAAAATTAATTCTGTCTTAATTAGTCTTTTTAAAAAATCATTCACATATCTTCATATAATTCATGATTTCCGTTAAATTCTTTTCCAGAGTGGTTTCGTTTGATTCCACAACAGATATAAACTCTGAATGACTTTAATTTTCAGAGTTTTTTTTTTTTTTTTTACACAGCATTTTAACAAAGGATTAGACATGCATTGAATCGGTGAAGAAAAAAAAGTAATCAGGCAGTAAACATCGCTAATTTTTAGAACTTTTTCTAAAGTTCTTCATTATATTGAACGTAGATCGAGGTTCGTGGATCTTATGCTATCAGACTTAAAGAGCAAAACAGTTCCTTAAGAGCGATGAAATTTATTGATCTAATATACAGGAATTTATTATCCATAAATTACAGGATATAGCAACAAAATCCGCAAAATAAATCCCAAAGGGTCTTCACAACTTCTCCAGTGCTCAGACACAACTATCAGCGTCTGAAAATACAAACACGAGAAGTTTATTTGCAAGCAACTTATCGCTGGTGGACTTATCAACAGTCAAATCAATAGTGACTCAGGTTCAACGAGCAACTCCTGTTTATAGTCTGCACGGCTGCCTTCTAGCACTTTCCCGAAAGAGCCGCTTACCTCTTAGATGATGTTAATAGATTTCTCCAGTAATTTCTAGAAGCATCCATATGATAACCAAGTCAGTGTGGCGATAAAAGGTTAAAAATATGATGGTAAAAGGTTACCAGCGGGAATATATCGTTTACGGTTCCGTCGGTTGTATCATTTTTGAAGACATTATCGCCAGCGTCGTCAGAATGGAAAAATACCATTATATAATTTTATGGCAAATATAAAATTTTCCCAAAGTGTGTGAACTAATTCACTTCAGCTACATTTGAAAGCTTATCCAGCTTAAAAATTGGTAGATATTTACTTCAATTTTTTTACAAAAATATATATGTTATAAGATGTAACATAAAAGTGCTATGATCCACATTTAAGAAATGGTCAATCATCATATATATCCCATGATCAGTTGCGTAAAATATCAAGACAGCTCATGTAAATTATATAACAGAAAATGCCAATATTTTAGGTTAACAAATATTGTTTGTTAACGATTTAGATAAACATTTTATCGTCAATGCAATTTATTTGAGAACTAAAAAAATCTAACTAAAAGGTGTTAAAAATAATTATGTTATACAAATTTCAATAGTTTTATGCTGAAAATAATAAAATCAAAGTAAACACATTACCAAAATAAATAAATAAATTCAGTTATATATTATTTTTATAAAAACTCGAATTCGGAGTTTTAATACAAACAAATACATTTGTTGTAAAGAAACCCATTATCAAATCAGATTCTTTCACTGTAAGTTTCTAATCAAACTACTAAAAGTACTTTAAGAGAAATTCTCCTCTAAATTATAAAGACGGAAAACAAATACCGTAAAATCTGGCGTACAACGCGCACTTTTAACACAAAAAATAAGGTCGAAATTTACGGGTGCGCGTTATACGCCGGGCATAAAAATGAGACCTTGAAAAATGAAAGAAGATAAGCACAGAAAAAAAAATTATATTTCTACATACATCGAACTACAGTTTATTTATAAGAAATGACATTTCTTATGAACTTAAAGGTTTGTATTTTTAGAAGTATACTATTTTTTCAAAATCCTGTGATAATACCTCGAATAAAGGACTTCGAAACATGCGAGCATTACTTATGTACATTTCAGGCTTCTTCGTAAAAATGGGGGTGCGCGTTATACGGCGAATATATCTAAAAATTAAAAATTGCTGCTCTAAAGTATGGGTGCGCGTTATACGGCGGTGCGCGTTATACGCCGGATTTTACGGTAAATAAATTTTATAATAACATTAAAATTTTCGAGAATTCTGCTAAAGCAAATTGAAGTCATTTAATTACTATTTCATTATTTATAAGTACATTTATCTTTATTTCAATATCATAGTTCAAAATCCATTTATTTTATTTATTTATTTACTTTTAAGAAAAATCAATATATTTATTCGAAATGAAGGTTTTACACAAAAATCCATTTTTAGTTTCTTTGAATAAATGAGTTTTTTAAGACTTTTGACAGTGTCATTATGTTTTGAAATTATATTACGTTTAGCTCATTAATTATTTTACCGATAATTCTCAAATTTAACCAAATGGTAATATTCCAAATAATATTTAAAACTGAAAAGAGCATTTTAAAATTTATATTGGATTTTATAGACAGATTTGTTGATATTGCTAGAAAAAATTACTAGCCTAAGAATAAATTGTATTGAAATTAAATGTGTGTTCATGATATTTTTCATCCGATATTATTTTACATAAACATATGAGGCACTTAGTACAAAACGAGAATCAGAGCGTAGTACGTTTAAAGGAAGGTCAGTACTAGACGGACCCGGATGTACACAATACTAGTGCCGCTTTCTGATTGGCTACATCGATTTCCTGCGGCACAGCTGACACTCGATTTTCTGGCTGTTACTTTAATGGAAGAGACTTGGCGGAAAAATTCTTCACTGAGATACTGCTGCCATCTGTTGGAAACTGTATCAAACGTGACACTAGAAATCGAAAAATCGAAACCGTAAAGAAAATGAAACATTTTGTTTCTTCTGCGATTCAGCACTTATTTCCAAAGCGGGAATTTCGAAGTTCGAAAAGGAAATTTTTAAAACAGATCGTTCTTAAGGGATAAAGCATGTGTTTTTAAATCGAATAATAATAAAGAAATAAGTAAAGAGAGAGAGAGAGAAATTGATTGATGGAAAAGTTTGAGGCAGAGCAACACGGAAACGTAATTAAACTGGAACTGCAATCGATAAACACTGTTCTCTTCTAGGGACTAAATTAATCTTTCCGTTCATTCCAAAACTTTCAGATGTTTCGCGCGCTTTGTAGGTTTTTAATCAAATTTTCTACGTAATACTAATAAAAGTTTCTTTTTAAGACAGGAGAGGGGAGGGGGATTGACCTTAGATTTCAACACAATTTAGGTTGTAGATAAGGTATAATAATAAAATTATTTTGGCTTTAAAGATGAACAGAGACACGAAGAACAATCCATAAAAGAGAAATATTTATCAGAAGGGGAAGGACGAACTTTAAAAAGAGAAGGCGTTAAATTAGAAAAAAAACCACACATATTTTGCTGCAGTGGCGTAAGCAAGGGTGGGGTTTGCCCAGTGGCGTAACGGACAGTATTAGAGCCCTATCAGATTTTAGCCCCAATCTAGATCTTACAAAGGACACGTACTTGGTGTCAATCGGGCTTTGGGCCCCCTAGAATCCTGTCCCCCCGCGATGCAGGGTGTACGTAACGCCACTGAGTTTTATCCCACTCCCTATAGACCTACCGATTTTTTTATCGTAGAAATTACCCCTCAGCGCTCAAGTAAATGTATTTTACAGCAGCGGCTGCCAAACTTTTTGACCTCACGGACCAGCAAATTCATAATTTAAATCCCGCGGACAACTAATAGGATTTTTTAAGAGTTAAATACATTTATAAAAAATTGTGATCGAAGAACACAATCAATGCATCTTAAAACATAACTTAACGTGATTAGTGAGTATATTCCCCATTTTTTCTAGGGACCAGCGAAATTTTCTCGCGGACCACCTTTTTGGCGACCTCTGTTTTAAAGTATTTAACTACCACCAAATACGAGAGATGTGAGTACGTTCAGTCAGTGGCGTTAAGTACACCCAGCATCGCGGGGGCAGGATTCTAGGGGACTACCAAACCCTGACTGACAGCAAGTACGAACTTAACCAATTCATAAAATATTAAAGGCAGAACCTGACTTTGCAGGGGAGCTCTAATATTCTCCGTTATGTCACTGAGTTTAGTGTTGATCTATGGGGATTCAAACCCCATACACCAACAGATTTTTAATTTTAAACATAGAGATTACCCCTTCGCGCTTACGTCTACATGTTTTTAGAATGTAACCCTCCCCATAAGAGAGGTCTGTAACGCCACTGAGTACGCCACTATTTTGCTGGAATCTTAAATTATGTTATCTTTTACAAGTCTAATCTTAATCACTTTTTACTAGCGTCTTCATTCATTCCATAATCAAATAATTTTTTGCGTGATTTTGAAATATCAGGTACTAGAATTTGAATAGTTAAAGAAATAATATAATAGCAGTTGCGAATGAGATAATTTACGTAAACGTGTTCAGTACTTTAATCCAAACAAGGTAGAACTTTATTTGCATAATAAACAAATAACCTTTTTCATTAAATCAAATTGTCAACCAAGAAACGTCGACGAAAAGCAAGGCTCATTTAATATTGTTGAAAACATAATTTTTTTTTCTAATTTATTCTGCAAAAAGTTTACTATTTCCTTTTACGAATTATAAAGAATTCCCAACTTTTACTAGTTCATAGTAATAAAGTATCAAAAATCTTTTTATTTATGCAGAAATATTTCTCTTTTTTTTCCTCAAGAGTATGTATACTTTAAATAACACGCATTTATCAACATTAATTCATAATAAAAAATAATACTCGAATTTGTTTGAAAATATATTAAATAAAAAAATTCTACAAAATTTGAATTTTAATATTGATCATTAGGTCGTAGGTGTACCTCAACCCTCTTTTAGACTATATTTTTCCAACATGAAAAATTAGATTTTTTCAATGCAACTAATTAATAGATCATGGTCTAAAAGAGAATACAAAAAACAAAAGTAAAAAATCAACACCCAAACAAAAAACGTGATACAAAAATAATCAAAACACAAAAATGACAAAAACTCATTCTAAAATGTACCAGAGCAAAAGCTACGAATCATAAATTCGATAGTAATGATATTTCACACAAAATAATTCGGTTTTTAGGTACTATAAACTGTTAAAAATGAATTAAATGTTTGTTGAAAGGCTCAACACGTTAAACATGCATCAAATATTAATATTAAATATGATAATCCAAATAAATTATGAAACGACAGTTTGTACTTTTAACAAATGATTTATACGCCCCAGAATGAGTTATTCCTTTAACTATTAATATATTGATTAGAAAACCCCTTTTCAATCACATTTTTGTTTAGAATGTTACAATATATTTACACCTGTTTTCATCAATAATGAACAGAATTTTAAAATATGTTACACCAACGAAAAATTTCTTTCTCGTATTTTATTTGATTGAAGCACTTTTTTAAACAAAATAATAAACCTATTTTGAGGCTCAAATTGTTCTTCACGAAGTTTTGGAATTATTAGATTTTAATATGTTCTTTTCGATAAAAATCGAAATTTTTTAAAAAAGAACTTGTAAAATATTTATCATATGTTAATCACATTTACCATTAGATCAAAATTTGTTTTATATTCAAAGTACACTATCATAATCATCCTATCCGGCAAAACAGCCCCTTGTGAGAAAGTTCCTTTCTTTGAAGTTTCCTCCACAGTGACCTCTCATTCACTTTTGTTTTCTCCAGTTTTCTCATTTATAGTCTTAAAGACCGATTCCACTGAGTCTGTCCACCTCAGCCTTTGTCTTCCACGCTTCCGAATCCCAGTAACTTTGAACTGTAGTATCTTTTTGAAAACATTATCATCTGGCATTCGAATTATAAGGGTTATCCGATTTATTCTATATATTTTTATGTCTTTAATGATGTCAGGTTGCTTATAAAGTCTACATAATTCAAAATTGTATCTTCTTCTCCAGCTATTGTTTTCGCTTACACCTCCAAGTATACTTCGAAGTATTTTTCTTTCAAAGGATGCTATATGATTTTCTTCCATTTTTGTTATTGTCCAAGTCTCAGATGCATGCGTCAGAACTGGACTAATAAGTTTTGTAAATAAAAAAAAATTGTGTTTCTTGAAAGAAATTTAGATTTTAAAACCTTTTCAGTCCATAAAATGCCTTATTTGCCAGGTATAATTGATTCTGGATTTCATGAGATATTCTGTTATCAGAGGTAATAATGGATCCTAAGTAAGTAGAACTTTTAACTGTTTCATATTTGCATGAATCTATTTCAAGAAAAGGATTTGGGATTATGTCTTTTGAAAATAGCATATACGTATTTAGTCCATTTTTTCCCATTTATAACAATACCCATTCGACTTACTGCAATCTTAAGGGTAAGGGCGTAAACAAAATTTGAGCACCATCCTGTTTAAAATATTATGCGCCGTTAAAATATTATACGCCGTTAAAATATATCTGATGTGTTAGACGAAACCGAAGCCGCCATCTTATTTATGACGTGGGGTGCCGAAGAACCCCATTGGCTAGAATTTCAAGCAACTTTTATTTGGAACAATTTTTTGAGCTCACTAGCAAAAAGTTGTTCGAAAGCCGTTGCTATAGCAACCGTGTAAAAATTGCACGAACTGGACGAAAATTTGCTTGAAACGTGTACGTGTGATACGGCTTTAAGAAATGCCTCTTTCAGAATAAGGAGGGGGCGAGTACGAGCAATTATATCAATATCATCCATATGCTAAAAGTTGTATAGATTTAGAAAAAATATGTCTACTACTATTAATATTTGAACCACGAATTATTTTTTCAAGTGTAAATCTTATCATAATACTTTGAATATATTTAACATAATAATACAACCAGATAATATACACTGGTGTGCAAAACTTAAGCAACAGGTGGGTTTATTGCCATAACTTCACGAAAAATCATCTGAGAGACTTGAAATTCTGAAATGAGGGAGAGTATTATGTACGTAAAGGATGACGAAAGCATTGGCGCTAAAAAAGGAATACAACGCATACGGTATGGAATCAAACAAAAACAAGCTTTATTGAACGCATAGTATCGCGACTCATGATTGTCTATCCAACAGGAAGAACAACAAGCAGATGTTCCTTAATATGGTATATGCCTCCCCTACTACAATGGTTGCTTCGCACCGTCTCCGCATACTCAGAAACCAGCTGGTGCAACATTTCTTGAGGTAGGAGTGCCCATTCCTCAATCAACATCTGCTTTGAGTTGTTGGTTGTTCTCCGGATGATGTAAGCGTGTGGCAATACGTCTCCCCAAAGCATCCCACACATGTTCGATGGGATTTAAATCTGGGGAGCACGCTGGCCAATCCATTCGAGTGATATCTTCACTTTCCAGCAGCTCCTCAACAGCAAGAGTGCGATGTGGCCGTGCATTGTCATCCATAAAAATGAAGTCTGGGCCAATGGCACCTCAAAAAAGATGCACATGTTGGAAGAAGTACTGCTCACATAATGCGATTTCCCTGTGTTACGAGCGAGCCCTCTGCGAAATGGTGAACTCAGGATGATATATCGGTCATCCCTTGCAGTTGTCGTCCTCGGGCGGCCACCACCAACCTTTCTAACAGCTGTACCTGTGGTTTGGAACGCTTTCCAAGCGCGCGAAACGACAATTTTGTTGATTCCGAACTCTGCAGCTACACTGGTGACAGTACGCCCCTCCTCCAGCTTTCCGATCATTCTTCCACGTGTGAAGTCGTCCAGGTGATTTCTTCTAGCCATATTTCACGAACTGACTCACTGGCACTTGCAGCGAATATATTGAATTGCGTCTCCGTCCTTCATTTTATTCTACTGTTGAGCAGAGCGCGCCGACATCACGCGTTTTGCGTACGCTCATATCGCTTCTGACGTTTTTTTCCTGATATTTGCATACGCATGACCTTTCTACTGACTTATTTGTTCACTGTACTGATCTCCAGACCTCCTTTTCTGCAATTTCATGGCTATCTGCTAAATTTTTACATTGTTGCTTAAGTTTTGCACACCAGTGTATTATATAGCTCAATTTTGGTGAATTTTTTTCCTTCAATTGATTCAATAAGTTGTCGCGTAAAACGAGGAACGAAAAATAGTCCTAGTCTAAGAATTATAGGAAACTCAAAAATCTTGCCAAAAGCACAGGACGACCCAGACATAATATTTTTTAAAAAAATCCTTCGCCAGTCTGGAGATTTTAATCAACATAACTAACTATAACATAAATCGCTCACTGCAATAAAAAAAATGGAAGTAAAAATAGAGAATATACATATAAAAATTCTACAAAATATTCTTTGATTTGAATGGGGGAAAATATTTTTTTTAGTAAGAATAACAAAACGATTTTAAGAAATCATTTTAAGAACAAATGGAACACACAAATTCTGTTATTAAATATTTACATTCAGAAGAAAAGTTAATTTTAATTTTGTATGCATGTAAATAAGTAATTAATGGGGGGAAAATGTTCATTTGCAAAAAAGAAAAATAGGGGGAAAGCTGATTTTAATTTTTACTAAATAAGATTTTTCGTATGCAATGATTATTCAAAATTGTTACGAAATAAATTGCAACTTAATTAAAATTCTTATTTTATTCGCGCCGTTATATTTCTTCCGTATTTTTTGTTTTTCCTTTTTTCAAATCATCTGTAGAACGAATAACAGTAGACAGAAAATTCTGTAAGATTTTGAATCTTACAAGATAGTAATTATATTTTCTTTGTAAAATCTTTAAAATTATCTTTTAAAAATTTTCTATAAAAAAAATTACTAAGTTAATTTATACTTAAAGAGTTGTTTTTTTAATATCTATCTGGGTTTTAAAAATAAAATATTTTAATACTGATTAATATTCGTCGATTTTATACGAATAAGTTCATTTTTAAATAATTTACACATTTTAATATATTAACATTAATTATATTAATTAAAAACAAAATACTTTTTTAAGCATTATGTACAATATGCATGCAGCTACAGATAATATTCAATTAGCACAATAAATAAATTTAATAAAACTGCCACTATTTTATTTAGCATACATTCATTATTTTTAAAAATGAATGCAATCCTTCTAAAAAGGTGCGGTCCTCCACTCCCACAATGTGGCCCGCGGGCTGAAACAAGCTATCCACCCCTGAGCACATGCCGTTCCATGTTTACAATCAAGAATGATTTGGATATGCTAAATGAACCTTAAAAAGTAACGTCAAACAGTACTCTTAGTTCTTTATTTCTTTAAATCGCGAACCGTATGCCAATCCGCAGCATTATTTTTTCAAAATAATTACAAACTAAAAAAAAACATTCCATTAATCAAGACGTATTACAAACTTATTTCCTCAACAACAAAAAAGAGAAAAAAAAGGGATGGAAGATTTCTTTTTGTAAACATCTCTGTCAATTTTAATAAAGTCACGAAAAAGGAACGAAAACAGAGTTAAATAAAGAAAAGAAAGGAGAAAAAAATCGCCACAACCAATAAGATAAGGAAAAATACATCATGCAACGCCACTACCTGCGGGCAAACGAAGAAAAGTGAAAAAAATAAATAAATAAAGAGGTACTTCAAGAAAAGAAAAAAATTATAAAAAATAGCCAAGAGTGTGTGTGTGGGGGAGAGAAACAGTAAAGAGGCAGAATAAAAACGACAATACGTATAAAAAACAAGGAACAAGGAAGGCAACACGAGAAGAAATTATATTGATGTGTGATAAAATGATCTCATAAAATGAAATGGCAGACGATAAAAGTATAACGGAAAAGCGACGAGATGGAAAAATTTGTTCTCAGAAATAGTCAAATATTTTTTGCTGAGTAAAAAGTTTTGTCACTAGACTGAATTAAATAGGTGTTCTAATAAAAATAGTTGAGCATGAAATTATTTATGAAACATTAATAGCAAATGATTTTAATTTATGCACATATCAAAAAGAAAAATAAAAAAAATCTTGCAAAACAAGACATTTTTTTTAGCATGCAGAAATTGTTTTAAGCAGATATTTGATATGGATACAGAGAAATTATTAGTAATAACGACGAAAAAAAAACCCATTCAAACGCTTAGGTGATCAATGTGTTAAGAAATAAAAAATGTATGAAATAACATATATTTTTTTCGAAAGAAATAACAAAAAGCAAAAATAAGGAAAAAAACGTTATAATAATTTCCATGGAAATTTAAAAATATATATATTATCGCTATATTTAATATAAGCTATTAAAAATTATAAAAAAATACAAAAATTATTAATTTTAATTAAAATTATGTACATTTATTAAAACATTAAATGTAATTAAAATAGCTTTTGTTTCAAAAGTGTTATTAAAAATTACAAATATTTTACTACATAAAAGCTCTAATAATAATTTCACCCGAAAAAAAATTTAATTGTGAGACTTATAACACTAAAATCGCTATAGAACAACACAATATGTTTTACTGTTCTACTAAAATAGTCAGCAACCTTATAGCTGTGGTGTGCCAAATCAATCTACCAATATGATTCAGTGTGCCACGCAGTAGGAAATACTTGAAATAATTCAATTCCCGTGGAAATACATGTAGAGTTAGGGAATACAAGGCAAAATACAGCTTTAGAGTTTTATTATATATTAATTATGCATCATTTAAAGATATTTATTGACATAAAAATAAACAACATAAAATATAACTATTCCTTCAACATTCC
>BMAV01009281.1:167084-181460 GCA_019973955.1 Trichonephila inaurata madagascariensis
CGTTGTTCTATGGTTCTATCGTGGGTGCGGCTGCCCCGCAGATTCGTTCGCTCCATCTTGCAGAAGTCCTGATCACCGTTCGTTGATCTTCCGATGATCGTTTCTCGGGCGCGGCTGGCAACGCAATCTCTTTCGCTTACAACGCCAAAGATCCCCGTCACCTTCCGAACTGACTCTGTAAACCCCCTGGGTGGTCCTCTTTCACATCCCCAGTAATTTCCGATTGGTGAGCATCGCGGGTCTGCTCCCTGTCTTGGTCCCAAATGTCATTGGTTCTTTCGGGACAAATGCCTGTCTCGATTGAGATTATCTATGTCGCCGTACTTCGTAAACCATATGCAGGGTCTATAAATCGACCTGTCACTTTGACACTGGGCATACACTCCTCCCTTTCTCCTCCACTTCCTTTCCTTTCAAGTGCATCCAGGCCAACATGTGCGAGGGAACGAATGAATGAACGGCTATCAAACTGGTGTGTCCCTTCGAGAAATCGCTGTGAAGAAAAAAGCATCTGGGTGTCGGGGAAGAAAAAGGAGTGTTGAAATAAAAGTTGTTGAAGTTTCGGCTCAACATCTGTTTCGCCCCGGGAGTGAGAGAAGAATTCGTGGTCCCCTTTGAAGAATACGATGACTCATCTGGCCCTTTCTGCTGACCCCTGAATTTCAAAAATGACAAAAGGGTTTGTAAAATGTCCATCTAATAAGGCAGCGCTACAACCCTTATTGTGAGAAAGCGACGGATATGTTGCAAAATAATAACAGTACAAATAGAGTAGTAAGAAGCGTTTTTATTCCATTTTGTAATAAGAAATAAATAGATACAGATTTCCTTTTTAAAAAAAATTACAAAGCTAAAAGAAAATAGTATAAATATATTAATTTTTAATTATACTGAATACCTGATATTGCTATGTTTTTATTATACACTGTATCTTGCACAGCTTTGTAGTGCCTTATCTCTCTCTGACGTCATTTCACCTCTAGTTATAGCTTTTTAGATCATTTGCATATTTTCATAACTCACCAGCAAGAGTCTTGTTTGATGTTTTTCGAATCATGAGAGCTAATTAGTTCGCACTGTTCCAGATGATAAAACGAAGCAGGTGATGTACCTTTATTTTCACTTTAACTTCCTTTCTTGCTTGATTGTAGCCTCATCTCCTCAATGGTGACCCGGACGTGATTTGAACAAGCGTTGGTAAATGTCCATCTAATAAGGCAGCGCTACAACCCTTATTGCAAACCTCAGTTACAAACTGGTCAACGGCGAGACGACTCATTTTCCACGACACTTTGTAGAAATTTCAGAAGTTTCCCTTTTAAGTCGCAAATTTATTAAGGAGCTATAAGAAACCATCAGTTTGCTTCGTCCAATACCAGCATTGCGCCATAGTTGGCCAAAAATATTTGTCTGCAAGGATTTAAATGCTTTTATTCACTTCTTTTTTATAACATGACGCAATACCCCAATCCTTGCAGCCTCAGTATGAAGGAATTTTCCGACTTTCAGAGGACTTTGTGATTTTAGTGAAAGGATAGTAGTCAAAATTGTTTCCACAGAGGAGCTGAAAATTGGCTTATACACTTGATGCATTCCAGAAATCTAATCGAACTGTAACTACAACACATTCCATCGGACAAATCCGGTTTCCAGACAGATTCTTCTCCTAATATTTTGTAAATTCAGTCTCTAAACTATGCTGTCCACTTTATTATTAATCAAATGACTCTAATTGCTTGAGAGATCAACATGCACAAGTTTTGCTGTATGTAGAAATGTAAAAGATCACCAAGTTTGTATATAATCCTGATTATGACAATATCTGGATCCTGACAGACAGCTGAAACTCCATCCAATATTTGAGGAAATGGCCAAAGATTATGGACAGTACTGATCTAGATATTATATCCAAATTGGCTAGGCTTGGTCAGAGGAAACAAGTGTGTCTCCAGTGGATACCGTCGCATGTGGGTGTGTCTGGGAACGAGGAAGCTGATGATCTGGATGATAGGGGGGTTGTGATCTCCCTAACCCCACTTCCTCTGTCTTGAGCCATTCTGAAATTCATTCCCTCCACAGAGCTAAAATGTATCTGACTTGACGAAACTCTCCTGCTCAACCCTAGTACGCAGCTAAGAGAGTCCCTGACCTATCTCTATAGTGCAAGAGATCCAAGGCTCTTCAAACGGCCTTGACACACTTTAGAAGCGGTCACCTGCGTGGTATGACCTTTGTGCCGGAGGTAAAGTCTTTCTTTACCTGTCCCTGCTTCTCCTGGTCATCTTCTGGACTACTAGAGCATTTCCCTGGGACAGTTATTTAGAGATCAAGACTTGGTTTGTGACATTCTTATACGGAACGGTCAAATGGACTTGGAACAGGGTTTCCTGCTCCAAGTGGATTTGAAACAACAACAACATCCTGATTATGCGTATTTGGCACCCTTACTATATGAACAGGATTAGTCAAAAAATACCAATAAACATCATGAAACTTTTACAGGATACATCAATCACTATACACCTATATCTTTTCTTACCTGTTTTCCTTTCTTGGACCATACTTTCCCTTCAGCTAGAGGCTCAAAAGCCACTTTATCTTCTGATTCTTCCTTCTCGGGTTCATTCACCGTGTCACCTGTACTCTCCTTCGTTGTTGGAGAAAGCTCCGGAGCTTTATTTTCGGACGGACTACAAACGGCAGGAATTGCCTCGATGGGCGACGGTATGGACTTGGAGGAACTTCTTCGCTTGATGGTGGATTCCCGAGAGGAAGAATTTGACGAGGAGGCTGATCGCAAGTCAGCTGTGGGGGAAGTGGCGAGAAATGAAGATTCATCCTGAAAATGAGTTAATGGTAAAGATTGGAGAAATCAACTGAATGTAATTGTATTCTTCAATTCAATGAAAAAACCAAACCAAACGGAAGTCCTAATTATAAGTATACAACTAAAATTTTCAACAATGAGCATTATCAATAAAAGCATACAAATTTATGGAAGATTGTTCAGTCTGTAACAGTAATAGTAATTATTTTTTTGGAGCGAATGTTATCCACCGACTGAGCACCTCCACCAGTGTTTTGATGTAACCCTCCGCTAGTTGTTGTTGTGGTTTCCTTCTTGGAACAGTGTGTCGTATTAAAGCAAAAATGCAGTCCATTAGCTTTATTCTTTATACCGATTGATACTTTACCTTTATAAATGATAGGGAGTAGAATTCTTGGACTGTATATTTTCCGCGAGAAGTAGTGATCGTATTTTCAGAATGTTAAGACGCCCTCGATGACTCTATTTTTGTTCAACTATATTTTTATTCAAACTATATGTATTTAATAAAGCTTCCTTCATTGCATGTTTTACATTGAAGGGGGATTGATATTAATTTTTATGTCTCTTAATTTTTATCCATATTTTTTTTTAATAAAGAGTTGAACATGTTCTGTGTTAGGCCTTCAAATTCCAAAAAAAAAAAAAAAAAAGAAGTTTTTATTATTAAATAAATTAAAATGATTGTTAAATTGATGTTTTGATTTAACAGCATGTTATAATTGTGAAAGTTGTTGTAATTAATTTATAATTTAATTATTGAAATATATTTATATTACTTAATAATTATATATGGTTATTTTTTAGGAACATTAATTATTAATTTTTTATTTAATTTTACAAAATTTACTATCCAAGTCATTTTGATTATTTAACTAGTGTTTATATATGATAGACGTATACCTTTATTTGTGTGTTTAGATGAAATAAGTTTACACACATGGCAAAAATCTCACCAAAAAAAAAAAAAAAAAAAAAGGTCAAATCAAGCTTTTTACAAGAGGTTGCCCATAAAACATATATTTTCTATACATATCTATTGCAGTCGGAAAAATGAGCAGATTGCTCGTTAATCTTTTAAAAATAAAGAAGATATATATAGGAACTACGTAAGAAATGAGTGAATATAACTAGATTTTCAGTTAAACAACTCATTGTTCTATAAACTTACAGATTACGAGTAAAATAAGTTTCATATAATAAGTTCACTGGGAATTAACCAAAATAAGAAATAAGTTTTTGAGCAATAATAAAATAGTTTTACAATTAAGCAAATATATTGAGTGTTCGATTGGTTTAGCGAAGCTCGTATACAAAATTTTTTTTTATCCTCACCTTAGACATTTTTTCTGACAACAATTTTGTGTCTAACGGTTTAGGCAGATCTTGAAGAGTCGGATCTGCTGGAGAACCCGCCACCGGAGAAACCTCCTTCTCTGGCTTTTTAGGCTGAAAAATGAAAAATATTATCTTCTGTTACGAAGTTGTTGATAGAAATTTTAAACTTATCTACAATGATTAATTTATAACAATGGTATAAAGGAAACATTCACAACAAATGAGAAAGTTACAATTCAGCAAGATAATAAAGCTTCAGTTATCTTCAACACAAAGGGAAGAAAAGAATCATTACAAACGAATCGAAATTTCCACCCAAATTTTAGTGAACCATACAATTTGACAGAAGTATTTGTTTGGTGAAGGTTTCTTAAAAACAAGTAATATAAAAAAAAAATTTTTTTTTTAAGTCAATTCCTACTTAGATCAAAGAAAATTTTATTTTAGCTACTTTTTATTAATTAGTTAAAATTAATATAAATATGTATATACTTATGACAGAATCACAATATTAAGTGGTAATTAATTTTTATTAATTATCATTAAAGTATCGTATTATCATCCAAAACAATCGTGTATATAAAATTTCAGTTCAATTAGATGCTTTACAACGAGAGAAAAAAAACCTTTTCAAGTTTTGACACAAGTCACCAGAAATGATGCCAACGTGGATGTATTAGTAATTCTTTAAATAATTAGTTTTAATCAATTAACTTTTATTAATTATAATTAAATTATTGTATTGTCATCCACACAAAATAATCCTTTTATTTAAAATTTCAGCTCAATTGAGTTCTTTAAAATGTATTTTATTAATGATTGAAAATTCCACCAAGATAAATAAATAAATTAATTAATTAATATATAGAGATTGTGAGCTAATAGTAGGAATTGAAAAAAAGGAAAGGAGTATTTGATGTGGACAACATAGTTAAGCACTTTTTTCATTAACGTGTAGTTGTAGTTGTCACTTGTGCCACCTGATCGACAGAAACACCAGCTCAAGGTCCACGAATTCATCGAGGCAAGGGGTTAGTCGTACGTCTGTCGTCAGCCGTAGCTTTAAGCACCATGTAGGAAACAGTACGATTTGGCTCAGTTTCATCCCAGTTTTTAGGGAGAACACCTTGGGGGTGGGGGGAGTAACCCACCTCTCTTCCTTTCGACCAACCTCACGAGAAGACTTGCGGCCCATGCCGCAAAGACACTATACATTTACAAACATCTCTGCCTTCTCCAGGATTCGAACCCAGGCTGTACGACAGGGCAATCAGCGTCACTAACCACTATACTGGATACGCTTTCTTTATCTTAGAAGCCACAATTATCAATTGGTAAAGATTTTCGAAACGTTTGAATAAATAAAACTAAAAATAAATAAATAAGTTTTTGTAAAGATAAAGCCAGACAACCAGCGATAACATTAGCATTTAAGCAATTTTTTAAATAAAAATGTCAGAAGTATTATTTTGTTTTATGATACATTTGTAATTAAATACAGAATTGTGATTCTTCGTAATAATACGGATTAAGAAGAATCACAAACACAATTAAACACCATTATCGATGTGAATTATATCATTTAGGGGGAAAGAAAAACCTAATAACTTTTCACTGTACAGATGTTTATTCGAAAGAAATTAAGACAGATTTCACGTTTATTAATTTTAGGATTGCGGAACAAACAGGTAGATTGTCTACAATTCTTACATTTGTGACGTCTCTCGCGTCCTTCTTCTAACATAACTCCTAAGTTCTTTGACGGCCACGATTAATGGCAAAACCTTTCCAACCCAATACCAAGAAGAGAAACGGATCGAATATGCAAACGAGATATACTTTAAAAGGATAGAAGCTTTGATGAGATATAGCGGCAAGTCTAGAGATAACTTAGTGTGGAATTATTCGGATCAAGTGTTAGTCGTCCTATAGCTCTGGAAGAAGGATACGTTCATCTCAATTAAAATATAATATAGATTAAGAAAGTCTGAATCTTCTCATCTATAATTACGTAATAGGTATTACTTCAACCTATGAAGGAAGGTGAATCTATAAAAGGTAATATTTTGTATAAGAAGTTAGATTAGACTGTTGATTAAATATAATTAAGATAAGTGATCTAGTTGCGCGATCTGACTTGAATATAAGGTTTAATTGGGTGTTAACTCTCACTTTAAGAAAGTTGTTAATTAGAATTAAGTAATTTAAGTTATTCTTAATAAAAGTTGTGTTAAGAATTACATAATGTCTCATCATTTAGATAATCCCACACCTCTAGCTTACGCGGATCCTACTAGACATAGTCATCACAGGATGGCTATGTCGCACATTTATTTAATTGTCTCTTTTCCTTAACAATTATATCTGTTTAATTGTCCTTAAATCTATTTCAAGCACACAAATTACACTATATAGGCAAAAGACACAGGGTGCTTTGAAGTTTATACATATCTTTTAATTTCCAGAGAAATATTTGAAGAAATGTTTTATAATTTTGGACAAGAAAAAAACCTGCTTGAAATCATTCTTTCAAGTTAAGTTTCAATGATATGTGCTATTACAATGAATGAACACCACTAAGTTGCAAACGGGAAAAAGTTTCTTTTTTTTTTTTTTTTTTAATTTCGCTATATCATAAAAAGATGGAAATAGTTTGTCACTATAAAATATTAAACCCATATAGGACAGGCGTTACGAAAAAAAACGAAACACACACATTAAATTCTAAATTTTTTTTATAACACTTTTTTTTTCGGTTAAGCTAAAATTTTAATTTTAATTTTCATACTTAAGTTAGTGATTATAAATTAATTTTATATCCAGTTAGCAAGATTTTTAAACTTATACCAAAGGTTTTTATTTTCATGTTTTAAAGAAAAAGAATTGAAGACTGGGTCTTTAATGGGCTAACCAGCTATATTTTTAATCCTTTTGTGAATGAATTTTCGTTAAAATAACACTCATGAAAAAAAAATGCTTTTAAAAAAACATTCTATTTTTTCCGATGTTTTTTGTTTACAATATATAGAATTAAGCATTCAAATTTCATAAAATTTACAGCACTATTACCTACATACAGAGAAAAATTATACTGTAATTTTAAATGAAAAGTATCACACAATCTGTTTCGTACTGAAAAATATTTAGTTCTATTTAAGTTTATTTTGAACTAATATTTAAAACTGACTATTTAAATTATACAGTAGAGTTAAAGATATTGTGTAGGATGAAAATTCTCTTCCATATTATTATAACGACTGCTTCAATTCAATAATTCACGTAACTCTAATTTATCTGATTTCTTAATTTATTCGCTGATATTTAAATGTCAGTTATTAAAGTTATGTTGTTTCAGTTGGCATCGTTTGTAATTATTCTAAATATGTATGTTTTAGTTCGTTTGGGGGAAAGAATTGTAATACTTATTTGATGCTGGATGAATTTAGTATGTACTTAATATTGTATATTTTCGAGATATTATCATTCTTTTGAAGATCTTTTTGATCACTTGAGTGATTATAAGATTTTGTATATTTTCGAGGTATTATTCATTTGAAGATCTTTTTGATCGTTTTAAGTGATTATAAGATTTTGTATATTTTCGAGATATTATTCATTTGAAGATCTTTTTGATCCTTTGAGTGATTATAAGATTTTGTATATTTTCGAGATGTTATCATTCATTTGAAGATCTTTTTGATCATTTGAGAGATTATAGGAAAAAAGGCATTCGTGAAATAAACTTTGGCTGCTATTCACAACATTCAATGAGATATGACTATTTTAAAGTACAGAAAAAATTATATTTTATTATATACTTATAAAGAAAATTATTTTTACTGCACATGCGCAAAATATATTATTGCAGTCAATAATTTACAGCAACTTGAATTGAGAAATTCAGTTAAATATTTTTTTAAAAAAATATCGACGATATATTGAGCTGTACTTCTATTAACCTCTGAAAATGTCTGTTTGATAAGAAAGTTTTCATTAAGTGTCATTTTTAATCAAAAAGTAAAAGAATAATTACATTGAATTATATAAAAATTACTAATATACAAAACAGCCGTATATCTGTACTTAAACAATTAATAAATTTCACGTCATTCAGTTTAAACATTCTGCGTCTCATGTTCAAAAATAACGCTTTGTAGAAAACTTATCGTTTACATACTCAGAGTAATAGAAATACAGCTCATTATATCGCAGATATTTTTTTTTCAGATATTCAACTAAATTTTCACACAAATTGACCTATATTATCAGCTACAAAAACATTAAATAAACGTAATAATATATTTTCCTCTCGTGGGTAGTAAAAATTATTTTTCTTTAAGTACTTATATTTTAAATTTCCCTTTTAATTTCGTTTAAAATTTCACTATAACATTTCTCATGCATGAGATACATACTACTTAAATTTTCTAAAATTTGATTGCATAGTCTGAATACAATAAACGAATTAAATTAAAAAAAAATTAAGAAATGTTTAAATTTTTATAAACACAAGTGCTGTTTTGACGAATACTTATTTTCACTTAGAAAATAGTTTCTCAAATATTATTTAATAAAAATGAGATATTATTGCCTTTTTATGAAACGGCGAAAAGAAAAAGACCCTTCTTTTCCGTTTTCAATTTGGTAGTGGTTCTCTAATAGCGTTAATCACTGAAACTACATTAGAAAAAGTGAGTTCAAGCAAGTTCTTTACATGCCGCAAGTAGCATAACATTTCATTAAAAATTTAGAAAAAATGCCTTAAATCCAAAGTGTTTTGGGTATATACAATAATATATTTATCTTGTCTTTCTTTAAGGTTGTTTTCGGATAATGTTAAAGAATAGGACCAAAATTCGGAATATTTTTTCAGATATAAAAGTACTCAAACATTAATATTATATTCTGGCTTCACTATCCTGTAGAGAATTACTTACTTTATAATACTACACATTTTTATTCGAGTTGACTCATTTTTTCTTTTATAAAATGTGTTTCGCGTTTTTTCCTCTATACCCTAATGCTAAATGAGTTATCCCTTTACATTTTAAAATAAAAAAAACTAATTGTTTATGAAATATTTTGAAATTTTAAAAACACTATATTCTAAACAAGTGCATTAGTTACAATGTCACAAATTTTTATAAAAATTGAGGCAGTTTTCTGTCCGAAAATGTGCTCCGCGTTAAGATCACGCTCTTGTTCATATGGCGAAAACAGCCTTAAACATTATAAATGCATAACATTGACTGCTTCTGAAACTATATTTAAAATTCAATAACTAAGTAATTTATGATCAATGTTATACATATATATTCTTGACAATAAAAGTGTTTTTAATTTATAACAATGTGCTTACCAAAGGCACTAAGCTCTGAATTATAAACTTAACAGGATTAGAAGCATTTTTTATCACATCGACAGCTTTTGCATGACCCGCATTTCGAATATCCACACCACTGACCTAAAAACGGAAAAGAAATTTAACAAAAAATACAAATAATACATTAATATGAAAACTTCATATAAACAATCTTAACTCTTTCAAAAGAAAGATCTAATTAGTTTTATTTATCCATAGTTTACGTAACATTTTTTCTTAAAGTAAATATAAGGATAATAAATTTTAAAATTCCGATTTTCTAACACATTTTTTGATACATATATAGAATTTGAATTCTAAATTTTTTTTTTACATGAAAAATTACCGTTTTTTAGCTTCTAAAATATGTTAATCAAAAATAGTAAAAAGATTCAAACGTAAATTTTTAAATCCTTAGAAAGAGCGTTTAACTTTTTGTGCACTAACAAATGGAGTATTAAAAAATCTTCGGAGGTACTTTTACTCACAATTTGATTAAAATTATGCTTCGTAAGTAAATTTCAAACAATGCTTGCTCCGAAAATTAAAAAAGGGAATATTCCTGGGGTTTATTTTGAAAAACATTTTTATTACGTTCCCTAAACAAGTGCTCTTTTTAATTCAAGAACATTCCATTTAATTAACAATGTTTTTATTTAATAAACATAATTAAAGTGCTGTTTCAATGAATTTCATTTAATCCATTTTCAGATGTATATTGGGTTAGATTTATGACGCGGTCACATGATAAATGCAATCACGTGATATTCATTGAATTCAAAATTAACATTAGGCTTGTACTTATTATTCTGCTTGTAAAATTTAGATAAAATCTAAAATTTGATAACTAGTTAAAAATGATTCAAGTACTAAGATTTTTCAAAAGGTTTCTCCAAAAAATTTTAAAAGAAAAAAAATCTCACATTATACTTGTAAGTTTAGAACTTGGGCATTATCATTGCCGTCAAATATGTACTTTTTAAAAGAAAGTTTCCGCAAAAAGCAAAAACTGGCAACAGCGAAGAGCATGAACTGATTGGCTGGAAGAAACACATGATTGTGTTAATCATGATATTAGGACGTCTTATGAAATTACGAACTGATTGGCAGGAATCACGTGATGGTAGTTATCACGTGACTATGATGTCACGTGAATTTAGCCCATCACGTTTCATTCTCGCAATTTCAGAAAACATTTTTATAAGTACAACAACGATCTTAGGTCAACGGTTAAAAAAAAAAAAAATGGAATGATAACACAGTTAATCATAAATTTTATAAACATAAAAAATTTCTAATTTTTACACATACTATTTAACGTATGATTCACATAAATTTTAAAAAAAATTAAATTAAAATATATTACAACGCAAAAAATCTCACTTCGAGAATACGATCTCCTCTTTTCAAAGTACCATTCCATCCGGCAGGACTGTCCGGCAGCACATTCTTTATAAAAATACCTCCTCTCATCACATCTAATTTGCCGGATATGATACTGATGCCCAAGCCCTTGGCTGGATCTCGGTTCAGTTCGACAGTTCGTTCTGGACCCCATTGGCGGGAAATGATGCTTGAGTTCGTCTCACCCAACATACTCTCGATTGTCGTGGATTTTGATTTGGCTTTAAAAAGTAACTTACATTAATATTTAAGTTGTTTATTAACGAAAAAATTGTTGAAAATAAATTTAAGGAGGCTGACTACATTTGAGATCGTGATTTTGAAACTTTGTATACATGGATAATTTTTTGATATTTAGCGTCAGTTGAATTAGAATATACATACAAAATTGTTTTAAGAATATCATTTCGAGAAAAGCTTAATTAAATGCAATTTTTTGGCAAAAAATGAAGAAATGACATATTTTCCCAAACAATCTCTTTTTATGAAAATGTTCCTATAATAATAAAATTTCGCCTATACATCGATATGACTTCTATACTGGAGCTTAACTCAAATTTTTGGATTAAATTATTTAGTCCTCGATTTATTCATATTTTATTACAACAGAGTAGAGAAATTTTAACAAACAAGTAATATAAAAAAATTAATTTAATTCCTATACTTCGATCAACAAAGAAAAATTTTATTTTAGCTACTTTTTATTAAATAGTTACAATTAATATAAATATGTATATACATATGACGGAACCACAACATTATGGGGTAATTAATTTTTATTAATTATCATTAAAGTATCGTATTGTCATCCAAAACAATCGTGTATGTAAAATTTCAGTTGCACGTGAGTAAAAAACCTTTTCAAGTTTTGACACAAGCCGCCAAAGTGGTAGTATTTGTAATTCTTTAAATAATTAGTTTTAATCAATTAATTTTTATTAATTATAGTTTAATTATTGTATTGTCCTCCAAAATGATCATGTATATAAAATTTCAGCTCAATTGAACGCTTTAAAATGTATTTTATTAACAATTAAAAATTCCACCAAGATAAATAAATAAATATATAAATAAATAAATATATAGAGATTGTGAGCTAATAGTAGGAATTGAAAAACGTTATTATTTTATTTGACAGTAGCTTTGAAAATAATGTGAATTTTTTTAAAAAAATTTAGTTCAGTCTCTGTAGAGAGGTCTTATCTATATATAGGCAAAATTTTGTTATTATAGAAGTATTATTCATAAAAGGAGAATATTTTTAAAATATGTCATTATTTCTTCCTTTTTCACCAAAAAATTGCATTTAAATCATTTCTTTCTAATAGTAAAATTCTTTAAAAAAATTTATATGCATTATTCCAATTCAACTGACACTAAATATGAAAAAAAATTATCTATTTATACGCTTTTTCAAATTCAACGGTTCCTAACGTAATCAGGCACCTTAACGGTTAATAATGATAATACAAAACGAGAAAATTTGACTTGTTACGTAAATTCTGTAACATTTGGAAACACATTGATACAAATTTTTTTCACATCGAACATTTACGTTGAAGAAAAAAAAAATGAATAACATTTGAAAATTTTTATGTTTGAAGTAATCTTATTCTATTCGTGTTAAATTAATTGGATGCAAAATGCGTTTAATTTACAAATTACTGGCGGGAAAAGCATATAGAAGTTCTAAAGATTTGAGGGCGTTTTTCGAATTAACAGATCGTTAAACTTTTTATTGTTATTTATAAAAGATTGAAAGGATTCTAGAAAGATCTTAAATAATCGACTTTCCTTAAATCGAATTAAACGCGCTTTGATGTATTGAGAGTTCATTTGAATAAATTTATTGGAGAAATTAGGCTCATGAAAACAATAATTTCTCTTTTAATTTTTAAATTTTATTTCTTATTATTCTTATCTTGTCATCCTGCATGTGAAGTGGCAGAGGTCAAAAATATTTTTCTCAGAATAATATTTAATCAGAAAATTTTTTGTCAAAAATTCTATACACATAAGAAAAGTAATTCTTGTAGCAATGCTTAGGACAATAACAACACAACAAATTAATAAGCTCAAACAGCACAAGCAATATAATTTAAACCAATATGCAATAATAATTTTTAATTTTGTTATATCATGATGTTATTCTCAAATATTCTACAATTTAATGATTGAATATCCAAATGTGTCTATTGAATCCCGTCATAAAATAATAACAATAACTATAAAAGAATAATGATTAAGATAAGATAATAATAAACTATCGTGGTTATCATAAAAATGATGGTAATGATAGTTATGATAGTAATAATACTATTAACAGTACAATAACAAGGGTGGGGTTTGGGGTTCCCCCTCTCCCCCTGTAGATAGTGGCGTAACGGATAATCTCAGGGTTCCCCCTTGCAAAGTCAGGTTTTGGGCCCCAAGATCAAATACGTGCTTGGCGTCAGTCAGGCTTTAGGTCCACTAGAATCCCTGGGCCCCCCGCAATGCGAGGGTTGCGGGGGTGTATGTTACGTACTATACGTACATACTTTAGACTTGTTGTTGTTGTTTCCAATCCCCTTGGATTGATTGATGATTGAATATTGTCACACTGTTCAGCTACACGAGGGCTTTTGACGACGGACCACGTAATTTTGAACCATGGTCAAGTGACGTGGACGACACCTGAGCTGGCACCCCCTCTCCTAACTACCACACGACACCAACGGGAGGACGTTTCAGCTCTCGACAGATTTAACGTGCATCGCTGCCCTACACGGCGGGTCTTTAGTGGTACGGGGCTCGAACTCGTGCCAAGGTAAGCCGCGATCCGATACCCATACCACTCGGCTACCGGATCAGGAAAGCCTACACCAAGTCCATTTGATTTTTCCGCGTAATAGTGTCACACACCAGGTCTTGCACTTCATACAACTGTCGCAGGAAAATGCCCCAGCAGTCCAAAAGATGAGCAGGAGAAGCAGGGAGAGAGCAGGGACAGGTAAAGAAAGACTTTACTCTCCCCGGCACAAAAGCCATACTACGCAGGTGACCGCTTCTAAAGCGCGATTTATAGCTTTATAGCAAGGCTTTTAAAGCTTTGTTAAAGAAATTGCCTTTTGGCGCTTTCGTCAAAGTGTTTTTTACACTACTGATTATTAATGAAAATAAATTGCTGCGACAACATTGCTATTTATGTTATTCTAATAATTTATCTTACCGAGATAAGTGTAATTCAAATATTAAATAAAAATAAAAAAAAAAAAAACCCAAAAAAATAACTACATAAAAGCGGATAAATGGATTAACATAAACAAAGAAAGAAAGTCTGCAACACCACATGGAAAAAAAGAATAGAAATATAAAAGGGAAGATCATATATATATATATATGGTTTGGGAGCCATCCTCACCTCTGGCAGGAAAAACGTCTTTAGGCGACAAAGATGTCCTGA
>BMAV01009281.1:181873-192512 GCA_019973955.1 Trichonephila inaurata madagascariensis
TGTAAAACTATTAATTACGCTAGGGGTTTTCTATCCGTGGCACGCTAATGGTATTTTAGTGGCCCCTCATTTGAATTTGATTCGGTTTCAAAAACAAGTAATATAAAAAATTAGTTTTTAAGTCAATTCCTACTTACATCAACAACGAAAAATTTTATTTTAGCTACTTTTTATTAAATAGTTATAATTAATATAAATATGTATATACATAGGACAGAATCACAACATTAAGTGGTAATTAGTTTTTTTTAATTATCATTAAAGTATCGAATTGTCCTTTTTATTTCAGTCCAACTGAATGCTTTAACACGCGAGAAAAAAAACCTTTTCAAGTTTTGACACAAGTCGCCAAAAGAGTCGCCAACGTGGCTGTATTTGTAATTCTTTAAATAATTAGTTTTAATTTAGTTAGTTATTCTTGATGTTTAAAACATTTCACTGATGTGTTTGATATCCATTTGAGATAAAAGTTTCTGAAAATGACGAATTTTTCAGAAACTTCACTGTATTTTAAATAATTTTAAATATAAAAAAAAATCTAACTAGACATAAAATAAAATAATAAATTACCTACTACTTCCTATTTTAGTAAGAAAATTACCAACATATGAAAATTTTTCACTAACCTTCGCAATATAGGATACACATCGTTACTTGATTGTTCGGAGCTGTCCTCAGGTATGTATCGAACGCTGAAAAAAAGTTATATGGACATTTTAAATGTTAAAAATAAAAAATTTACAGTATCGTGTCACAATCACTACATCATTTTCAAATGAACGATTGAGAATAAATACTAAAAAAATGGATTTAATCTATGAGAGACAGATCTAACAAAAAGCCTTCTGCCATGTCCTTAAAAAATTTTCTTGTACTTTTTTTTTAAAAAAAAAAAATCAATATTATTTACGTAGTTAGATTGCCATGACAGGTACGTCATCTCTTTTGCCGGGGGGGGGGGCGCCCCGGTTCATTTTGTCTAATTACGCAGTTAAGATAAAACTATATACACTTTGTAACATTTAAACTAAGAATAAAATAAGTGAGTGAATATCAACGTCGTTCTATTCAGCTACTTGAGGGATTTTGGCGACGGACCTCTAATTTAGAGTCATGGTCAAGTGACGAAGACGACCCCCTTCTCTTAACTTCCCCACCACACCAAAGGGAGGACGTTCGAGCTTCGAAAGATTTAACATGTATCGCTTCTCTACATGACGAGTCTTCAGCGGTACTAGACTCTAACTCATGACACGCCAACCAGGAGTCCGTTACCTTGACCTCAAGGGCTACCGCGGCCACAAGAATAAAATGAGAAAGAATAAGTGTATATAGAAAAAAACCCACAATCCTCAATATTGAATGAACTTATATCTGCATATTTAATAAGAACAACTAATCTAAAAATATCACAGAAAACTATGAATGATTTTAAATTCATATTCCACTATGTCCTTTTATTAGAACGGAAACCAGTTTTAAATAACGGTTTTGTTTCATATTTTTGTTAAATTTGCAATTTCAACTGTTCGGTAATTGTAAACATTATTAATCAAACATAATCAGATGATGGCATTATATTCTCAGAGATATTTTTCTATATTACATAAACCAATGTTCATCTACCTGTTTTCATATCAAGTTCTATACATACCTGAAACTTTGTCTCACAACTGAAAATCTTGCAATTAAAAGAATTATACTAGAATACTAAGATAGTCATTATTCATACAACATTGTCTAATGTGACGCACAGATAATATATATATAAATCATATAACCTTCTTAAACTACAAGGATGTTTGTTGAATTTTGCACAAGGATTCGATTTGTAATTTCGATAATCATTGACACGAAATGACAAATAGAAAAATATAAAGAAAAAGAACTGCATATTATGAATAAATGATGGCAGTAAAACTTCATCAAGCCCAGTAAAAATGGCACCATTCAGTTTACAGGAATACACAGATTCGTTATAATAAAGATCTATCTATATATAAATTTTTTTAAACTTAAAAAATAGAAATTTCTTTAGACATTTTTTTTATTCACATTTATCATTTCTTGCTACAAAGAACATATAAAATTTCATTTGAAGCATCGCATTATTTTGAATTTAAAGATAACTATAAGATCTGTCAAATACTGTATAACAACCAAATACTACATTATTTTAGAATGACTCACAATCACTGATAAAGAACCAGTTTTAAATTATTTCACCACTTCGCAAATAATGAGTTAAAGCTATTATATATGAGTGGGGTATACTTAACCAAAATAAATTTTAAAAAAGTTATTATGACGATGTCAGAAATCATTCTCAAGCACAAATTACCCATGTCTGGGCTAATACAATTTATTTCCTGCACATAGGCACTCTTTTAGATACTAAATTTTTTCATTTTTATATTCTGTGCAAAAATAACAACATTGGGAGAGATTCCCACGCTTTGGTACACAGCATAAAGCTATGATAAATAAAACAGATTTTAAGCCAGAGAAAATAAATGAATTCAGTAAGAAACGAATATAGTAAAATAAGTTGCTTTTTATAGGATAGCGAAGTCAGAAATATAAATGTGGGTGTGATTTTCAATCCGAGAATAATATTCGAATTTGGGTCCTATTCCTTAGTACCTGAAAATAGCTTTAAAGCCTGTTGTTGTTTATTTGCGTATCGAAAAATCGATACTGAGTCACTAATCACGAAATGGCCACCCTCCCTAACTAAGAAAGTGAACAGATGCTATCTCTTCGATCAGAGGTGCGTTGGTGTGGGTAAATTATCAATGTTGGCTAATTGCTCAAGTGGATATCGCGTTATCTTATTTGTAAAAATGACTTATATAATGTTTTCCTAGTATGCGACGTCTTGATTTGTAAGAGTGAATTTGAATAAAACATGTAATCCTCTAGTCACGTATGCAATGTTCTAGATATGCGTATCATTTCACTTTTAGACATCATTGTTTAAGGTATCCGACTAGGTTCGGAACCGTGATTTTAAAAAAGCGCACAAATGGATAATTTTCATGATATTTAGTGTCACTTAGATTAGAATACATGTATAAAATTGTTTTAAGGACATTATGACAAAAAACATTATTTAAATACAATATTTTGGCAAAAAATTAACTTAGAATAACCTTTTTTTTAAAACATTCTCCTTTTATAAAAATTGCTTCTATAATAATATAATATACTGCTTATATAAAGTATATACTTCTTCATAGAGTCTGAACTACAACTTTTGAAAAATTCAGATTATTTTCAGAGTTACCATCCATTGAAATAATTATCGACGTTTTTCTCTTAAAATTTCTCCCCTCTGTAGTAGTAAAATATGGATAAATCTACTTTTAAGATATATATTTCAAAAATTCTAGTTCAGACTCTGTACAGAGGTCTGAGCTATATACTGGCAAAATATTATTTTAATAGAAGCATTTTTCACAAAAGGAGAATATTTTGAAAATGGGTCATTCTATGTTCATTTTTTGTCAAAATATTGTACTTAAATAATTTTTTATTGTAATGCTATTCTTAAAACAATTTTATATACATTTTCTAATCTAAGTGACACTAAATATCATAAATATTATCCATTTATACGCTTTTACAAAATCACGGTTCCGAACGTAGTCGGATACCTTAAAAACAATTAATTTATTTACTTTAGTCTAATGTCTTTTACTACATCTTGCAATCAAATTCACCGTTTGAAAAAGCACAATGATTCTTGAGTTATTTCTTACAAAGAGTTAGGAGTTACATGATGTTAGGAAGTCAATATAATAACACCTTTCATAAATTAACTTGAATTGTGTGACAGTGGTTTTATCAAATACAATTTTTAGCATAATACAAGTAATAAATCTTCTCAACGTACATGATATCGGAGGTAGATTTGTCAACACTCCTCAGGACTTCTCCGACCACTCGCGGTTCTGCGTCCAGCAAAGAGCAACCATTGATGGCAACTAAAATATCACCACCTTTCAGTCGACCATCGTGATCACAGGCACTTCCCGGTGTCACCGAAGTCACCATGACACCAGCAGAATCAACGATATTCACACTCAGACCTGTAACGCAATACGAAGTTATTTATTTATTTGCATTTATATATTATTTATAAAATGAAGCGCAAAATGCTGTTTTAGAGCATAAAATGAAAAAATATGTAGTAAATTTTTTATATCGCTTTAAATAAAACACTGCTAATAATCAGCTAGAAAACTATATTGAAAAATGTTTTAACCCGGGAACGGGAGCGCGGGGCACAGAGTCACTCCAGGCTCAAGAACTCGTTAATTCTGGGAAAATTGTTCATTTATTACTAATGACCTTTGCAGTATCCTCCTATATGACACTCATCTTGGGTGCTAAAATGTATTTGTCACATATATCCTTCTTTTTTGGGAGTGGTAAATGTTTTTTTACAATCTTAAGGTATTTGTTTTGACTGAGTTTCCCGCACGACCACTTATGTTCCAAAATATTTTCTATGAACATGCTACATTTTCCCCTTGTGAACAATTTAGTGGTTTTGATTGCTGTGTTATACAACTTATTGTGGTTTATTAATGTAAATGAGCAAAAAGCAAAAAATTTAAAAAATTGGTATTTGTGATCTGTATTGAAGGAAGTTGAAAATGATCAAGTAATGGAAGAACCTGCTGAAATAATGCATATCAATCATGATAGCGAAAGTAAATTTAAGAAAAGCGATGAACATGAAATGTTTAAGCTGAAAGGAAAAATTTCAAATGCTACCTTAAGAACTCCATCACGAAACATATGAAGCCATAAGAGCAGCACAAGACACACGATCAAAAAAAGACACAAGCAAGAAAAAGTTCAACATGCTATTTGTCGATCATCAAAGGATAATAAAACTGTAATAACTTGAACACCATATGACAGTTTTGCATGCAAATAGCATTCTGTAATGTTAGCGAAAAGTGTCTGTGATTTGTGTCCTTTATTAAAGTCACGCAGATTTGAAACTTCTTGATATTTTTTCTCAAATTATGAAAGAAAAATTGAAAAGTCCTTAAAAGTAAGAAAGTATACTTTCTCTTAGTTAAATTATTCACTGGAATTACGAATTTTATCGTGTACAATAAAAATAATTATAATAAAAGGATTGAGGTGACTCAGTCACCCCATGCGACCATTAATGTTAGTATCGAGTACGTACCTGCTCCCGGGTTAATTAACAATAAAATACTATTTAGTGTGATGATTAAAGAATTACATACTAATATATAACTAACTGTACTTCAAATACTCTTAGCTTATATTTTATTAATATAAACAAATTAATTAACTCACGTTCATCAATTATTACAAAGCAGAAACATGAATTCTTTTTACACTAATTGAACCTTATGAAATGTTATGTTAAAGATTGCATGTATTACAGCTATAACGTAAAACTATAAAATTGCACAAAATTTACAAAAAAAATATATAAAACAGAGTACTCAAAGTTCAGAAAATTGAAAATGCAAATAGTTTAAAAGAAAGTTGGACCATTTTACAAAGGATAAATATCTGAATTTTACTTTGAAAAGAATTTCAAATTTTTCAATTTACTTTAAAGTGTGAAAAAGTAATTTTCATCAACATCAAATCTAGTTTCCTAAGGTAGAATATAAAAATCTTCTCAAAATAATATGGGAACTATGTAATTTCTTTGGCTTTAGTTGACGACTCAATCTAATAAATAACTAATCAAATAAATAATTTTCTGCACATACCAAAAACATCTGTCCCTTTGTGGATTCTAATAGTTCTGATAGGAGATAATTCGAAATCACTTATTCTTTGGTTATCTGCTTGGACGATAGATGGCACCACGGAAGATTCGGATTTTTCTTTCGGAAGATCAAGATTCTGTAAGGAAGAAATACAAAATAAATAAAATGGGCGTAATACTGTAATCGAAGCAATTAATGATTTCTACTTTTTTTTAGTAATTTTTAGCACAACATTTAATTTCACTTTATAAAGTTGAAATTTGTTCATGATTTTTTGAAAAATAATAAAATATAATTAGCAAAATTAATAGAGAGCGCAAAAAACAATATATAAATATAAAGACTAATGAAAAGTAAATAAAATCTTTCAAACAGTAGTTAATTAAAGGTGTTAAATCTTTAATTAAGCTAACACATCTAGGAATGGAAGTTTTTCGAAAGATAACCGATATGAGTTTTTTAATTTTAAAAACCGAACAAAGTTTCAAAAAATGTAGCTTTTTTAAAAATTTTTAAGGAAACTAATAATCCATATTTATAATATGTAGAAAATATATTTACTTTTGAACAGCGTTGTGGCTGTTATGCTATGCACATATTTAAATTGTTTAATTTCACAACCATTGGCTAAAAAGATTACGCTGAAAGTATAACAGGTTTAAAATTGTAAAGTAGCACAATTATTAATGTACCTGAAATTATTAAAATAAGACGAAACAAAATTTTAGAATTAAGGAATATACACATTTACTCCTCAACATTTAAGCAGTAATTGTATTAAGTAAGGCATATTTCTATAGTTGATCATGCAAATTGAGTGGAATACAATGGCTAACAATTATACTACAAAAACATTTCAGAATGCCCATAGTGACACATTATTTCTTTTGTTCTTCCAAATGGGGTTACGGATTGGTAATTACCATATAGCTAGTATCACTTCTTAGTGTTGCACCATATAGGTGGGTACCAATTGCCACAATGAAATTTTTGCCACCCAGTTTCCTCCCCAGAGGATGACACATGAGCTCTGACGATGCGAAATTGTGCAAGAAATTTAATTTTGCCGACAGCATCCAAGCCTAAGAGGCACTTTAGGGATCTTTATTATGATGCATAATCTTCCCATTTTTTTGCATTTGAAAAATCCATCGACTTGTGCTGAGGTTGAACCCGCAAACTTGGGGTACATGGCCAGCACGTAATTAACTATGCCCCCAGCCGGCTCACAGTAACATATAAATAAAAGGAGCTTTGGAAAATTTTGAAAAATATAAATGTACTTAGAAAGTATCCCGATTGGCAACATGAAATGTTCCACAACAAGAACAGATAACAAGAATAAATACAAAAGTGGAACAAGCAAAATCTAAATTAAATATTTAGTAGTCTTATAGTAAAATAAACAAATAAAAATTCTTAAAAGCATGAAGAGCAAACAATAAAGGCGCGGTAAAGTTCTTGTGCAAGCAGAGTAGATTTTCGTTTCTAAGGTATGTACAATCCACCCATTGTGACAGCATTTATAATTTCCCTTATGATTTCGAAGCAAAATAACTGTTGAAACTATAGAAAAATAAGAGTTATAGTAACAGCTCGTAGTTATAACAGCAACCGTTGCACATTTTTAAAAATTTATGATGGTCATAAAATAATGTGTTACGTGAAATATGTTAAAAAATCTCCTGAAATTTAAATCATAAATTTTTAATCGATTAATATTATATAGAATGAAATCTATATTTCATTATCGATTAAAGTAAATATATCAGACAGATGAAAGTGATGCATAAACACAAAAAACTGTAGAAAGTATTCAGAAATTATTTACAAAGCTTAAAATCTTCTTTCAACTGAATCATTTTTTTTTTCTGTAATGGAGCTGCATATTGGTATTTACACTTTTGCAGACCTAGTATGTCACCCAGGAGCTGGTATCACTTTTTAGTGCGGCACCATTTAGGCGATACCAATTACCGCGAGTAGTTTTAAGGCCCAGTTTCTTCCCCAGAGGAAGGCACCTGAGCCCTGCGGATGCAAAATTTGTACTTAGGAATTTAATTTTACCGAGAGCATCCAAGCCAAACGAACACTCAAGGCATCTTTTTCATATCGTATTATCATCCGACATGGCCTCAGTCTATTTTCTGCATCATGAAATCCACCGACTTGGGCCGGGGCAAACCCGCAACATTGGGTACAAAAGGCCAGCGACAAACCAACTACACCACCCAGCTGGCTTCAACTGAATCCTTTCAGACATTTAATTGTTCCTGACTTTCGAATGTGGACGCCACATTAAGGAAATGATTAGTTAATAGGCCAGTACTTTTTTTTTTTCATTTTTAGACTTTTTGCTCGTGATTTTTTCCCCAGGGATATTATTTTCAGGGATTATATTTTTTGAACGATAAATCTCCGAGTTAACAGTTTTCTTCCAATAAATTGCATGGACATTTTAACGTACCTGAGCATTTCAGAAATTTTTTAAAATTTTCTTTAAATTCTTAAGGAGCTCTAATTTAATTTATATCCTTTTTTTATTAACTTTCCAACAACTATTAACCAGTCTTTGGTTATTAATATATATGTTATCGTTAAAGTGTTAAGTCCGTTATTTCATAGAATAACTAGGTATTCCATGAAATAACTAGACAAGTCAGTTAAAGTATATAAATTCCACGATTTAACTAGATGTTCTGTAGAATAACGATTACTAGATTGTTAAAGTATGAAATATGGTACTCGGAAGTTCTTCGAACCCGTTCTAGCTGCTTTAGGAAGAATTTTTTCGATTAGGAACTAGAGATAGCTGAATAAAACAATTGTACTCTAGATATTAGTTCAGAATATGTCAGCGAGAATTAATTTCCAATTGAAGAAGTTTCATATACTGACACAAGGTTTCGATCTGTTGCAACAGCTCAAAGTTGTGGTACTGGACAAGGATTTAAAAAGTGCTCGAGTAAAAAAAAATGTGTAATAGTAAAAAGTGGGCTTGTTTCAAAAATAATAGCAGTGCAATCCAAAACATCATCAAAGCAATCCTTGCTCTAATAAATAATGAAAAGTAAAATAAAGGTATCTCATAAAATTTAAATTAATTTTCTCTAACATTTTTGTTCAAAAAGTTTATACAATGTTTTTACGAAGCAACAGTTTTTCTTCCCAGCATGTATTTTTGTTGATAATATTTAAATATAATTTATTTTTGCAACATATTCTTTTTCCAACTTTCTGTTTAACTAATGTCAGGAATATGAGCAATAATACATTATATCATCTGATTTCCCTTATTAATTATCAATTACTCATTCGCAAAAGGGATAAAATGTATTTTTCGAGGGATTTTAGCTGTCTATGATTTATTAATTTATAAAATATTTTTCAAATAGTTTATTTTTCACTTTAACGGTCTATCCTTAGTTATTTCATAGAATAACTAGGTAAAGGATGAAATTTTTCATCAATTATATACTTTAACTGACTTGTCCAGTTATTTCATGAAATACCTACTAGTTATTCTATGAAATAACTTAATTATATACAACGTTTAAACTATAGCAATACAGGTAAAAAAAAAAATTTTTTTTATCTAAAGTTGACAATATTTATTACGGTACACGAGCAAATACCGTTGAATACAGAATAAAAAATATTGTACTGAGCCAATATTTTTTTCATTATTTTAGTTGAATATTTACAATTTACTTTTGCACGGAAACGGTTAACTTTGATTTGACAGTTCCATTTTTTCAGTGAAGTTTATACGTTGTCACTTCCTAGCAAAATAATCAATATACACAATGAAAGAGCGTTTATTGTTTATGTTACACACTTCTATGATGATATCCAACTGCTTCAATCTTTCGATTACCATGGATACAAAGAAAAACAACATCATTTCCAGGTTCCATCAAAACCCAATCATAATAAAAAAGGAAGCAATAAGATGGAAATTAATAATAGAAATCATGGTAATTTGATACAAAAGCCATAGGTGTACTTTCATTCACGCACATTCATTGATTGATATTTATTCCGTTCAAAAGCTATTTGATATACCTTTAAACAATGAGAAAATTAGAAGTAAGTTTCATAATTCTATTATTTAAAGAAGTTTTTCCCGGGAATTAATAGGTAATCGATCAATAATTTTCAATTTTTTGAAAATTAATTTGGAGATTATTTATGAATCATTTAAAATGTTTGTAAAGCATACAATTTTTGAATTTGTGAAAAACGTAAAATTCTTTATAATATTTCAAATAAGAGGGTTTTCCTCATTAAGCACACAAATATTTAAGCAGTTCTCAGCAAATATATTTCGAAAACAATTTCTTCATTCAGTAGAGAAGCATTTTATTTATACATATATATATTTCTATATAAAACATCGTATTTTTAATGTAAGGTAGTAAGGCTCTGAATACAATGTACAGATGTTGTTTCTTATCCCACCCGATCGACAGTAACATCAGATCGAAGTCCACGACATTCACCATAGCAAGGGGCTAGATGTACACCTGTTATTAGCCGTAGCTTTGAGCACCATGCAAGTCGTAACGGGTCTATTCGCGAACCTCCTACTAATCCTCTTGGGGGAAAACTGTTTGAAAATATTCTCCCGAAGAAGACGCGGCTGACGCAAATCAAGGCTCATATTTAAGCATTAACTATCAGGTTCGATAGAGAGAGAGAGAGAGGTTAGGAGCTAAATGATAGAAGTTAGTGAATAACATAAAGTAATAAAAAACTAGTCGAGAGTGATTGTAGATTATTTGCTTAATATTTAAAATTGAAGATTGACGATTTGGTCAATTACATAATTAAATTGGAATAGTGTTGGCTTGAAAAGTATATAGATC
>BMAV01009282.1:0-22422 GCA_019973955.1 Trichonephila inaurata madagascariensis
AAAAAAAATACTAGCATGAATAGTATTTATTTGTGGCAATATTATCCAACTGAAACAAGATTAGGTTTTTCAAATCACAATATTGTATTCAAAGGTATAAT
This sequence comes from Trichonephila inaurata madagascariensis, assembly GCA_019973955.1. NCBI lineage: Eukaryota > Metazoa > Arthropoda > Arachnida > Araneae > Nephilidae > Trichonephila > Trichonephila inaurata. The sequence continues at coordinate 102 of BMAV01009282.1, forward strand.
ATTTTACGATCTCAAGATGGTATGCTTAAGCACTAAATATAGGTAATATTACTGAACTAAATAAATCCAAAAATAAAAAATATATAACTTAAAGAACAGTAAATGAAAGAAACAGATTGTAAGTGTATAGCCTAAATACATATTTTCATCTTTGAAATAGTATTTTCTAGCAATTATAAATTTGAATGTGTTAGCAGCAACATAAATAATTCGTCTTATTCATTAAGTTATTATTGACTTATTGAAAAAAAGATGATATTTTTCATTAATAACATCAGTGAATTTTTATTTTAATGTATGAAATATTTTTTTTAAAAATAATAATTTTTTAAGATTTATTTTAAACCATTAAGGAAACTACATTAAATTTAATATTCTGAATAATAATAATTTTTTTAAATTTACAGCTCTTTTGCAAAATGCTCAGTTATGGATGTTTAGAAATAAAATTTTGTTCTCTTCTTCTATCATTCTCCATTCCTAAGTTTTTAATCATATTTCAAACATTGAGTCACTTTTTCATTGATGCAGGATATTATGAATTAACTAATGTTACAATATATATATATCGATAATACAAACATGTATTTTAGTATTAAGGCTGCCTTCACTTTATGTTAAAGAATAGGACCTGAATTTGGAATATTTTTAAGATATGAAAGAATTGTAACATGAATATTATATTCTGGCTCAGATATCCTACAAAAAACAGCATATTTTGTCATACTCTTCATTTTTATTTGAGTTGATTTATTTTTTCTGGTATAAAATGTTTCATACTTTTTATCCTATGTTGTTTTCTCCTAAATGAGCGATCCATTTACATATTAAAATAAAAATAATAGTTTAAGTGGGTGGTTCCATATTTTAAAAACACTATAAACAGATATATGAATAATGATGTTGCAAATTTTTATAAAACGTGAGACATTTTTCTGTCTGAAAATGTGCTCTATGTTTAATTGAGACTCTTGTACATTCAGTGAAGACAGCCTTAATGTATTAGATGACAGTGCATAATAAACAAATGTGCGATCAAAATAAAGGCATATTATAAACTTTAACAATATATCATCTTAAAAACAATTTTTTTAAAAAAGTGTATCAAAATTACATAAAAGTGTTCAATATAAAATTATTTTACAACAATCAACCCTCAAAACACCCCCCATACTCATTATTAAACTTTTTCTAAAATATTTATCTGCTAAAGATTTGAACCAGGTATTTCCATAGGCAATATTAAAGATTTCCTTGACAAAACATATTCATGAAAATAAAAGCATAGTGCTGTAGTAATAACAACAGTGATTAGAAGCCATGCATTGTAACTCATGATGATTAACATCACCATATATCCCAATGTAAGTTGAAGCATGTGAAGAAGTGTTTGCAAGCAATGAAATTTTAATCTAAAAAAGATAAAATAGTTAACACATATAAGAAAAAAAATAAAACGAGTTAAAAGATATGAATAAGTCAACTGTAGTAACACAATATCTGATCAGATTCAAATCTAATTCATAATCTGAAAATTTTTTAGCACATTATTTTACTTTTTCAAAATATTACAAAGAATTTTGTTCTATATAATTTTTTAAATATAAATGAATCCTTAAACACTATTTATTAATTTATAAAAATAATTTTATCTCACAAAAATAAATAAACAAACAAGTACAATGATTTATTTTATAAATTTTTTTTTTCTTCTAATAAAATGCCTTTAAACTATATAAATAATCTCTTTTTCACACCAACAACCATTCATAAAAAAAAACATAACACTAAAATGTAAATTTAAATTTAAAAAGGCACACACACACATTGTTTACTACAGATTTCAGAGAAAATGCATTTAATGTTAATGCAACTGTGTGTGTTTAACATTTTTTTTAATATATAAAAGCTATTTGTTTTAGTATGGTTGAAAAAAAGGATAAAATAAACATACTAAATGTAGCACATCAAAAAGTATATAAAAAAAAGAATTTTTACAAATTATTAACTATGTAACATTTTATAAGAATAAATAACACAAAAAAATAATTGTAAAATTTGCTATCAACACTATCATAAGAAACATAGAGAAATACCGATAAACATATGGAAGAACTATTCATAGTTTTGAATATCTAGAAGGTTTTTACCTTTTGAAAAGGCATAATTATGAAAATAGTTAGCAAGATAATGATCCATGATAGTATGTACAAAATTCTATTCATTGATAAATATAAAGTTAAGCTTATAAATAACAATTTTTCTGCATAAAATAAACATTTACCTTTATTTTTTTACATTAATGTTAAATTAGAATAATTACAAGCTTTGAAACAACTATAAATTTTAATGTAAAGATGCATTAATACAAATAATAAAAATAAATTATTGTTTCTTAAGTTAAAACTAACTTTTCAGTTCTTTTAGATGGAGGATTTAGGGAAGTTAAAGCCCCCTTTTCTCTCTTATTTTTATCTGCTGATAGTTCTGACTGTTCAGTTCTCCTTTTCATTTGTAAAATAACTAAATAGTGACGTAAAGATTTTATTGCTTCAAAAACAAAAGTGAAAACTGCAACTCCAACACATAGTCCAAGCATACCTACAAAAATAATTTTCAAAGATTATTTAATCAAAAAGAAATACTACTTCAAAACAAAACTCCTATTTCAAACACTTTTTAACTTTTTTATATGAAATGAAAATAATTATAAAAACAATACTAAAAATTATGGTTTCAAAAATTTTTTTTATATCCTTCTCTAATTTTCCTTTTACAGCTTATTTTCATGTTATTTTAAAACAAAGAAAACTAAATTCTACATAGTAATAATAGTAATAGTATGAAAAATAAGCTTTTTGTAATGTAATAAAATAAATTTTTGAAATCACAATAATGAAAGAGCCTAATGTGATTTGTGTACTATTTTCAAATTTCACAAGGTTTTGAAGCAAATTTGAAATGTATTCTGCAACAAACACATCTATATGTTTAAAAAAGAAAGCCATGCAAAGAAATACTTCACTCCAAAGGAAGAAAACAGCATTTACTTCCCTTAAAACATCACTTCTTAAGCTTTGATCACCCCCTCCCATCATATATTAACATGAGATCCCAGGCCCCCAAACTTTTCAACACCCCACAATGGATTAAATTTTTGATCGAACTACATGGTCTAGTAGAGTTTTTTCATTGGTGGCAATTTAGTTATCTAGTCTAGGATGTGTATCTTTCAATTTTTCTACAAGACCTTTTAGAGTCTATAAAAGAAGGAAATCTTAACATTAAATGAGAGACTTTTATGGATGCCCTAGAAAGGTCCGCAAACCACAGTTTAAGAACTCTTCTTTAAAATATAATCTAAAAGAAAATGTAAACTAAAATAAAATTTTTATTGAAATTAAACAAGTAAATATATTTTTAAGTCAAAAAAAAAAAAATGAGTTTTCCATTTTCACCACAAATTAGAAAAATTTAACCCCAATAGAAAATCTACTAAGTTAAAAACTGTAGTTAACTATATTCAACACATACTTTAATCAAGTTGTTAAGATATATACATAATTAAAGTAAAAAAGTGTACTTTTGTTTCATGCTAAAATAAAAACAAGAAGAAAAAATATTTTATAGGTCTTTAAAATATTAAAAAAAATCCCCTAAGAATCATTGAGGTGGCAGGCTAGATACACCTTTGAGTTTTGCCCAGTCTATAAGCTATTAATCTACAATCCAAAATTAGGAGAATCCAGATCTTGCTCTGAGCATTTTACCACATTACATCTCACATCTAATCAAAATAATGATAACAATAATCTCAATAATACTTTGTTAAAGGGGAAAAAATTACATATGATTTTACAAAGTAAATGCTAGAGATTTAATCAATATAATTAAAAAACAGCTTTGCTCATCTTTTTTTAAGCACAAAAAACTTTTACACAAACAAAAATGTATTTTAAGTATTATAATTTTTATTTAAAATAAATTTCTGAATGAAAAATTCTTTGATTTTGTAGAAATGTGATCAATAAATTAAATTCAGTTCCCAATAATCAATACTTTCTAAAAAAAGTTTTTAAAGTATTTATGCAAATGATGAAGAACTTTAAAAAATCTCTCTTCAAATCATTAATTTACTCTTTTATTAAAGTAAAATCTATCTATATTGATAAAAGAAAAAACTGATGTGCAATGTTGGACAAAGATATAAAGGCCCAGACAAATCAAATCTGGTACGCCAAAACTATCGATGATGATGCCATTCATTTCACAGCCCCCTTTTTTTTTCAAACTTAAGAACTTTTTTTTATTTACTGAAATTATTTTTAGTATACTTTATGGTCTAACTCTTGAATAAAATATCACAGAACAACACTTCTTGCACCATTTGAGAGATCAATTGTTCTTTCAGACATATTTTGCTTCAGATATGTACACATAACTTGAATTTTGAGAACAGCATTGAAAAACCTCAATTTCAGATTTTACTCTGCAAGTTTCATCCAGAAATCTATATTTACAAATGTTACAGTATTCATGAAATGTAAACTGCAATATGGAAATAATAATTGACCCTTTTAAAAAAAGAACAAAAAAAAAAATATCAATTAGTGGATTTTACGCAAATTTTTAAAATGATAATCATTGTGAGTGAGTTTTCAACTTTTTCTTTTTTCTCCTCCACAAAAGATTATCACTTCATTGTGCATAATTCTGACATGCATTATGTTATGATCCATCTTTGCTTTTCAATTTAATGAAATTTTAAGGAGATCATATTAAATCATCAAGATTAAAATTTCATGGTTGTAAGCTAGATGGACATGTTTAATTTTTCAAATTCACCCTTGCAAAAACAGGCACTCTACTTTGTATATAAATATTTTGAGGGATTATAGGATTTAAGTCAAGTTCACTTATAAATATTAAGTAAATACTTTTAAAACTAGCCCCTAATTCTGCAATCAAAAACTTTTTAAAGAACAATCTTGTAAGATATAAAAAAAAAATAATAAAGAAAATTTTTTTTAAAAAAAAAAATAATTTCGTAGAATTTTTTTTGAAGAAGAAGAATTCATACATAAATGTGCAAGAGTTTTCAACTAATCTTATCATTTTGTACCTACAATATAAATATAAATGAATTGCTCAAACAACCTATTTTGTTTTCAAAACAATAAAATCTATTACTTTATGAGCAATAATTGAAATTGCATAAATGCTCAAACTGAGAAAAACCTGTTTTTTTAATCAAAAAAGACACTTCTTAAAATCATTGCTACAAATTTGATAAGAAAACTCGAAGTTGGTTCCCTTTCTCTTGAGAGGATTTCCAAATATCTTTTTATCTCTCAGTGAAAACATCTGACCTCTGCTATAAACACAAGTTGAACTTATTATCTGTAAAAGATGTTTAGTTTAGATAACACAGTAAAATAAATCTTATACTGTCTATTCTCAACTATTGATCTCCTTAAGAGGAATGATTAAGACATTTCATATGTACTTTGAATATACAAAAACAAGTTGCAAGTAAACAACCATGTGTATGTTTTAGCCGACTTGGCAAAAAAGGACATAAAAAAATAGAGAAAAATATTAATATAACTTTATTTCTTAAGATATATGCATGTAAATTTGAAGTGTTTTCTGAAACATCTATTTAACATTTTAAATGCTTGACAAATACTTAGGTTCCCTTTATTTTACTTGAAAAACTACTATTTACAACGTAGTCTCATGTATAAAAATAAATATAATTTAAAGAAACATTTAGTGAATTTATATAATGAAAAAACAATTATTAATTATATGCATTAATATAACATTTCAAAAGCTTAAACAAATTCAACAATGTTAAAACTCATTTCTATTAGTTAAATATATATAAAAAAAATTAATTAAGAGATAGATACTATTTTTATTAGAATCTGCAGAACTGTTTCACAGATAAAGAAAGGACAAATGGGAAATTTTACATAAAATATAAATGCAAACTAACAGTTCTGAATATTTTTAAAAAATTAACCAAAACACTCATGGTATAATATTCCAAGATTTTTCTAGAAGAAAATAATTTCAGAAATCTCAAATCATTACTGTTATCTAACCTTAGTAACCTATTATTAGCCTAACATTATTGCTGACAAAAAATTGAAATTTCATAAAAATGTTTTCTCTCTCTCTCTCTCTCTTTTTTTTTTTTTTTTTAAGAAAATAAAATTAAAGTAACTCTTAAAAATATGAATTAAAATGTCCATATTGAAAAAGAAAAAAAATACTACTATTTATATTAAATTTAAAACTTGGCTTGTATTAAAAAAATTGGAAGAAAATATGAGCAAGATTTCGAATCAATTAACATATTAAACATGTCAAATTTTATAGTTAAAAAATTCAACTTAAGGAGAGCATATATATATATGTTAGAAATTATATACCAATTGCTATCGTTAAGTTGAGATCTGATTGTTGATTTAATTGTGTTCATTGTTGAAAGCAATAATTTACATAAATATGTAGAACCAAAATAGGATTTTAATTTGGAAGCTCCTTTTTTCAAAAGGGAATATTTTTTATCTTCAGCTAAAGATTCCAAATATTTTCTTTAAGTCCACACGATTTTAACACAATGCCAGTCAGAATATTTAAAATCTCATCTTCAATTGGAGATGCTCCTTGAATAATTTTACCCATGGAATTTACAACTTCAAAAATATTAATTTAAAGATTTAATGAGTTTGCAAAAAAATGAAGCCCCTGGTTCATTAATCAAAAATTGCTGGGGAATCTATTCTCCAATTGTTTCAAATGCTTCTGAAGGTGACCAATAAATAAATCTGGGTCAAACCAATTTTCACCAATATAGTATATATCGGACAATCACAGGCACACAAAAAGAGCTTCATGGGCACAGGGTTATGAACTCCTGCCCTAGGGTGTTTTCCCTCAAAATTGGGGGTAGAACCAAGCCAAATCGTACAGTCACCTGTATGGTCTCAAAGCTGTGGCTAATAACTGATGTAAAACTAGCCTTTTGCTAAGATGAATTTCATGGGCTTCAATCTGACACCGGCAATCAGGTGGCATCAGAAACAACAACGTATTAAAAGGATACAGTAAGAAAGTGAAGGAATAGAATTCTCACCTCACGCCTCTTGGAATCATTAACACAACTGGTCAAGTTATGATGATGAAATTATTTTTAAGTCAGTAATGCATGTTGAAGCAGACAATGGTAAAAACTTTTTTTGTAAAGGGAGAGGAGTATATTTAAAAAAGCAAGTTGACAAAAAAGTACTGAGGCATAATCTCTAAGTTAAAGATTAATAATCTGATGGACTAAGAGAGGTTTGAACCTCCAAGGCCTTTCCTTGAATACACCATTGGACATGCAACTCATAAAGGTAATCAACTTAAAAAGGGCAGTCTTCCATTTAAAGTATAGTGGTCCTGCTGTATATAAATATAAAAATACTAAAATTAAATGACAAAACTACAAAACATGTTTTCAATATTATTTTATTGCTGCCAACAACATTATTGCTAATTGCATTTTTAAGCGTAACACTTAATAAAAATAATTTTGTTAAATATTAGTTTTAATTAATATTTAAACTAATACGAGACTATCTTTTCCTAAAACATTGGGTAATTTTCAGAAAATAAGAAATTCTTATTTACTATTTTATTTAAAACTATTGGTTCTTTATCTGAAAAATTTTATGAGAGAATTAAAAGTGTGAGAATTCATAACATCAAAATTTTTAACTTTATCAACAGACATACAGAATTAGAATTATATCATTTAAACAGAAATAAAAAAAAAAACAAATAACTAAGTTTATAAATTTATAAAAATGAAAATGACATGGGTTATTACTTACTTTTGTTTAATACATATTTTTAAACTAAATATTAACAGCTTTTACTAATTTTTACTATAATCAAGATTTTTTTCTTCCTCAAAACTTTTGGATGGATTGAGTATTTATTATACAGCATTTTTCTAGATATATATTGTATTTTACATAATAATAAATTAAAAATACTTTGAATTACCTTCATCAGAAGATACTGTGACATTCTTAAAGAGTAAATGCTGAACATGATTGGAAAAGGTGAAATAATTTTTAAAATCACCCATCTGAAAGTAAACATAAAAGATTTCAATTGAAAATCATTAGTTTGAAAACATAATCTGGACACTGCTGAATGCATTAACATAAAACTTACACTTTAAATAAAAATGCTCAATTTTTTTATAAAGATAAAAATTTTTAAGATTACACAAGATAGTTTGCAATAAATACTTACGATTCTTTTTCGCCGACAAATTAACTGTACTTAGCGCAAAATTCTCAATCACTATCGTTCAAAGTCATCTCACATGTATTCATTCATACCGAAAATTAAAACAAAAACAAATATTGTGTTGATAACAGCTGACTGAAGAGTGTGACGAAATACTCTTCGATGACGATTCAAAACTAATTGTATATATCGCAATATATTTGTATAAAAATAAAATAAATTTCACTAAAGTTGATTAACATGCAAAAAAGTATACAAGGAACTTGATCACATTACAAAAACTTCCAAGAAAGTTATTTTAAAGAAACAGAAATGTTTTTGTAAGACATTGAAGAAATAACATATCGATGTTATTAAAGCTGTCTCAGATAAATAATGCAGTAAAAACTTGCTTAGGGCTCGTATTGAGTGACTATAAAACAACACGAGAGCTACTGCTGACGTAAATTTGAGCCTTGATCAAGCGCCGAGGACGATAACGAATAGGGGCGGTTTAGCCATTGGACGCTTGGGGTGAATAAGCTGAAAATCACATTTTCTGGTTATAAATTTCGATCCTAAAGTGTTAAAGGGGCGTGTAGATTTTCTGCACCCAGGCCTCGAAATGAGCTTACATCAGTACTGATATCTGAGCTGGCACCAGGGACGTAACTACTGCTATATCAGTGATACGATGAAACATGTGTAAGAAAAATATTCTAAGCTATCAAGAGCTTCAAAAAAAAGGGGGCCCCCAAGAAATTTTGATACCGGACGCATTCAGAACTAGCTACGCCAATAACTGGCACTATCCCTCCAAATTACCCCAGGACTTCGAGCTCGGCAGATTTAACGTACACCAGCACCCCTACACGGAAGGTCTTCAGTGGCACCAGTTCTCGAACCCGCCACACGACAAACGCTGTCCACTGCAGTTCGTTGATATAACCATTTGGCTACGCGTCCACCGCAAAGTGTTGAAAAGACTAGTTTGTGTAGTATAAAGAAAAGATTACCAGTTTTGAGGTATCAATATCTTTTCAAACTATATTAATTAGTAAGAGATAGACAGACACACGCCAAAGCGCTCTATAGTTATATTTTTAAATCAGTTCTTTACATTTCATAAGTTGAAAAATAGAATAGAAATAGTTTTACGAAAAAAAAAAGAAAGAAAAGGTCTATTTTGAGCTTGAGAAATAGATTTAGGACTAAATATGGATGCATCAAAATAAAAATGAAACACAAGAGTCATTGCATACTTTTTTAAAAAAAATTATACCCCAAATAGTTTCAAACAACAAGTTTCTAATCTGTTGGAAATGTATTAACACATATAAGCATGATGAAATCACATTACTTAGTTATGAAACTTGCTGAGAACGTAAATTACTAACATGAATGAAGCCTGAAGAGTAGAAATGTCAGAAATAATATAGGAATTTTCAAAATTACGAAAAGTACATACATCCTTGCCAATGGAGTAGATAGTCCTGAGTGGGCTCTGTATCAAAACTTCTTGGACGTCCTATTTTGAGGCCCCTCAACATATTACGATTTTCTTGCTTACATATATTGGGGGCCCGTATTAATAGGGCGATAGCTACGCCCCAGATCCTTGCATATGTTCCCGACTCCATGTCTGGCAAACTTTAACACTTCTGCACATGGCGCCACATGTGTATCGATTCTACGAATAGTTATATAAAGCTGAGTAGAACAGGGATGTCAAACTCGCGACCCACAACGAACATTTTTGCGGCTCTACCAGTATACCGGCACACACGATAATATAAAATAAAATATCAAAATTTCTCCTTAAGCAGATGTGAACCTTTATTTTTCTTGTTCTTTTATTTAATGCTTATTAAAATATATTATTCGAAATAAACTTATGTTTCTATGAATATTGATTTTTTGCGGCCCACCTAAAGTTAAACCTTGTTTGTTTGACCCAAGTTAGCACTTGAGTTTAACACCCTTAGAGTAGAGCCTTGATGAAATGTGCTTAAGTATACATTTATGTTTTATTTTACGTAAAAGAATAATTTTTTGCCTGAATAATAACTTCATTTAAAATAATTCTGCTTTTTTCATGAATAAGAATAATGACGGCAGTAAAAAAAATAATTGAGGGCAATCTTTTATTTACTTTGCGAGCAGGATTGTAGCTACCGCCGTATCAAAGATACGGGACTCACAACGTGTGTCAGTGAAAGATAGTAAATTGTTAATAGTAAATTGCCGTCTCAAAACTAGATACGTCGGTGGTCGCGAGACTGGTAATTGTTTTGTTCACATAACGTATGACATCCTAAAAAAACATTCGTATTATAATTGTTGTTCCAAATAATCCTTATTGTTATGAAGAGAATTATAATGAAATTTTATTAATATTTCTCATTAAAAAAAATTTAAAATACGAAAAGTGATATCCACACAATACAAGCAAGAAATTTTGTTTTCTTGATTAACATTTCAATCATGAAAAAAAAGGAAGTTTACAATGCCCCTTTTACTCGTATATACACTTCATTCCGTAATAAAAATTACAAAAATGATATATTTATTATATTTAAAACTTCAGAATAATTCCTTTTTTCTTTTACATTAAGGATTGTGTGGTTTCAAATTTTCCCTCTATTTTTTCTAATTTATTCATAAAATTGTTTTTCTATTGAAATATATCTAGAACCTTATGAAAAAGTTCTTTCTATCCTTTCAAATTAAAATTTTGTTTGTCTTCGTACATTACAAATTTACTAAATATTCTTCACAGTGGTTCTCTCTCACACACAATCCTGTATTTATATCTAAATTATTCAGATACGACACCTACATTATTATTTATTATAACCTTCTGCATTAGGTTTATCTAGAAAACTAGCCCAATGATTGGACCTATTAAATATTGTCTCATGAAACTAAACCCATTTGAAATTTATTTCTAACACAACACAAGATAATTTAAAATGAAAACTTTCTTCTCTCTATATAAATAATTGAATTCAAACATCATAGAGGCGACCAAAATTAATGTCGAAGATCAGAACCTAAACACGATACACACATTCTTGGAGACTGAGGAAATCTATAACAGGGATCGGCAACCTATAGTACGCGTGCCACATGTGGCACGCTACATTGCTCTACAAATTTATCAATTTTTGAGTGGATGGAAGTTGATAAATTTATAATGGACCTTGTTTGACAACCATCTTCAGAATTATGGACATTTACGGAATTAGGAAAATATCTGAAAGATAACTCTGTAGAGAAATCTACAGCTATTTTGTAAATTATTTGAGTGTCATTGCAGAAGAGATTTAATTGTTTGAAGAGAGAAAAATGTCCATGTACTTCGCTTTCGCTTTTAGAACTACATATGTAAGTGAACAAATCATATGAAAAATATATTTCGAATCCATAAAGAAGTTATTAACAACTAAATGTTCAGAATCGTGTCAAACTGAAAGTTCAAATTATACCCCTGATTTTTCGATATGAAGTTGTGAGAGATGTAAGCCACTAGGTTTGCATTAAAATTTTAATACTTTTATTTAACTATAACGAAGGGAAGTGCTTATATTTTATGTTGTCTATTTTTTATTTTAATAAATGTTTAAAAATACATCACATATATGCACACTTTTAATATGTTAAAGACATAGTTATATTTTATGCTGCTTATTTTTAAGAAATATTATTTTATTATTAAGAAATAACTCTAACTTATGTAAAAAAAAACAATAAATTTATATTATTGATCTCTATTCTCTCTAACTCTGCATGCATTATCGAGGGAATCGAATTGTTTTAAATATGTCCTAATGTGTGGCACGCTAAATCATTATTAGTTATTAGCCGCAGTTAAAAGGTTGACGACCCCTGGTCTAGAAAAGTATTTTGCGTAAGAATATGTGTATAATATGTACTACTATATATATATATCTTGCATATTCTAAAATCTGGGATTGAATAATTTAATAAATATTTTCACATTACTCAGAAAAACTAAGATATCAGTTCAGACTATAAAAATATAAATGTTTGAATGTAATTTAAATTTGAAAATCATTCTTTATATAGCACAAAACCATATTCTTAATTCCATAAAAACGGATTTACTGTTAAAATTTTAAAAATTTTTTTCATTTGCATCTTTATTTTAATTTTGAATTCCATACTTGAATCAAAGTGACAAAATTAGGACATTGGCATAAAAAAGTATTCTTTACTTTTTAAAAATTTTCATCGTTAATTAATAAATTAACATTTTGTTTTATTTCATTTACTGTTCTAACTAAAAATATAATGATCATTCTAATCATCTTTTTTAAAATGAATTTGTTTTATTTACGAAACAGTAAGGTTGAGATTTTACGATGTTCATGGAAGCAATAGAAACAGAAAGTATTTGCTCTGATATCAGCGTCCCTAGTTCTGAATTTCATGATGAAATTTAAAAAATGAGGATAGAGATTTATCCGAAGCTCCTGATGATTTAAATAGGACAGAAACCAAGATAGACACACTAGTGGGCAGCGCCGATTTAAACTCATTTCGGGTCCTGGGAGCAGAAGATCTACAGGCCCCCCTTGGCACAGGAGGATTGAAATTTATGACCAGAAAATCTGGTTAAGTCCAGCTTATTCGGGCCCCTGGGTGCCCAATGGATAAACCGGTAATGGGCAAGGACGTCTTAAGGCATGGGCCAAGGCCTCGATGTGAGTCTCGTTTTGTTCTCGACTCTGTCTTAATAAGATCATGACCCGGATAATTTTAATGGTCCAATGTTATTTCCGTACAGTGTCGTACTCATTTCGAGCCCTGGGCACAGAAGATCTACAGGCTCCCTTGGCACTGGTGGACCGAAGTCCAGCTTATCCATGCCCCTGTGCGCCCAATGGATAAACCGGCACTGTTTCCGTACATATTCTCAGAAAAACAGAAAATTTCAAACGGCACGTCAACTGGCAAAAGAAGTAAGACGATTTTATTATGTGATTATCGTTATCCATGTCTAAGACCTAACACCAGAAACAATCATTCAACCCATTTAGTCGGAAGGCGGCCATCGGTTGAGCCGGTTTTTGAGATTGTGAGTCGTGCAACTTTGTTTCGAATTATCGTTTGAACGGGTATTTGAAAACGCACGCCGTTTACTGTCCACTTCTAAAGATCACAGGTAGGGCCTACTTTTGCAATGGGGGTCCAGGGTCTCAAAAAATCTTAAGATTTCTCTGGGCCCAGTGCTCAAAGAGTCTTAAGACGTCCCTGCTAGTGGGAGCCGATTATTGGTCAATTATGACGGGAAAATTTAAGAGAGCCCTCCCCTCCCACTTCTTTTTCTATTGACACAATAGCCCTAGGTGGGCCAAGGCCTTCTCAAAAACCCGCTTCCATTTCGATCTCCACTTAGCAACAGTTCTCCAATTAGTCACTCTTAAAACTAAAATCATCCTCCACATAATCAGCCCATATCAATTTCGGCCTACCCCTAGTTCTAGTTCCAATTGGTTTGTAATTAAAAATTCTGAGGGGTCCATATGGAAGATGTGGCCCGCAAATCTCAAGCGACCAATCTTGATGGACATCTGCTTCCTTAAATAGCTCATATAATTCAAAATTATGTCGTTGATTCCACAATCCATTTTCATTCACAGCACCAAAGATATATCTAAGAACTTTTCGCTCACACAAAGATGGCTAGCTGTTCAGTATGTGGTTTAGTCAGTTTAAGATAAATAGGTAAGTACGGGTCTGATGATTGTTTTGTGTAACATAATTTTTTTACGTCTTTTAATTAATTTTGACTTTAAGAAAGCTGTTAGACTATGAAGACAGTGATTAGTAGCAATAATACGTCTTTTTATTTCAGCACCAATGTCGTTTAGAATGTTGATGTTTGAATCCAAATAAAAAAAATTTATCAACCCTTCAAACTTATAGCTTGAAGATATTTAAACACTATTGGAGTTTTTGGTAATTGGCATGTATATATATATATTTAATTTTGTCTACCCTCTTACACTGTTGTTTTAAGTGAAACTAAATTTATAGATAGAATTTATAAGGGTGATTTTAAAATAGTATTAATTCAAATAATTCAGACAACAAATTTTCAAAAAGTTCGCGCTTTCAAGGTAAAAATATAGTCAATTAATAACAAATTCAATATACTGAATATAAACATGGCAAAAAAAAAAAAAAAAAAAAAAAAAAAAATGGCGGAATAGGCTACGGTTTCTTTGGAACGCATATGTATTATTTAGATATGTATATATCAGTGGCGTACACAAGGGAGGGGGGTTCTCTAATCCAGAACCCCTCCCAAAGCCCTTGATTTTTCCCCCTATTGTTTATAATCTTATGCATATAGTACGTAAAATTCAATTATTTATTAAAAATTAATTAATGCTATAATTATTTATTCAATAATTAATTTTGTATTGTTTTTTGTTCCCGAAAATCGACAAAATCAGAAGAAAATGTTGAACGGCGTATTGGAGTATGATACCAGAATAGAGGACTTTCGACCGTAGATTCTTCTCTTAAAAAATTTCTGTGTGCACTACTGGTATATATACACATATATTATAATACATGTGGTATGTGTATACTTTAATCCGCTTCAGACTTCTTATTTCCTTTGGTCTGTTGCTGATAATGAATGTAGGGAGAATCCTCGATCAGTGTGTGTGTCCAACACTATCCTGCCAACATTGCAATGGACCAATTCTCCCAGAACTCTTTTTCCATATTGATAATATCCTGATGAAAACGTTCGACATTCCTGACTTGTTCACAGTTATCAGGTACGAAATTCAAGTGGGAGTTCAGAAAGTGGATATATTGCAACAGAAATCCTGAAATAAAGCTAACATGTCTTCAACTAGAACCTTCAGTTTTCGAACTTGCCATTTGCAATGAAGTTTGTTGGTACTTGATTGAACACATCCAAGGCTGTTTTTCATTCATTCGAAGAAGTTTCTCACACTTGGGGTTTCTGAAAAGCTGTTTAATGTGAGAGACCTCACAAAAATGCCTCTAATTTTTGTAACATTGAATAGAAGGAATTTTTTATGCCGGTATTCGGATTTCGGTCCAATGTTATCCATAGTTCCTGATAAGAGCAAGCTGGATGTGCAAAGAAGGAGTAATGATTTCATGCAGCTTTGCTATAGAGGAAAGTCTGACATTACTACTGCCGAAAGATGAAAAATTTACCAAATGAATTACGTGAGAACACCAGAAATTGATACACAGTGGAGTTTCTATGATACAACGAAAACATTTCGGATCCCTAAATAATGACAGCAAATCAAAAAGATCATTAAGAAATGCCCTATATTCAAAATCAGCTGATCAATTAACAGCTCAACTTCAAGGAGTCACAATCTCACAATCACCCATTTTTTGTATCATTCATTGGCTTGGATTTTGTTGGTCCAATCATAATTAGAATCGATAAGAATAACATTGCAGCTATTTACATGTGCAACAACGAGAGCTCTATGTTTGGAGTTAGTAATACACATGACAACTAAATTATTATTATCTTTTGAAGTGATAACTTCTATAGGCGCGTTTTGCTGGAGAATGAACGTCACGCTCGGGTTTGTAACGCTCCTTCCGTCTTTCGTCGGAAATCGGCTCGTACAAGGTCGTCTGCGACTGAAAAGAAAAGGAGGGACGTTTCCCCCCAACCCTCTTCAGTAGTTTGTCCCCCCTCCCACCAATATACCGCACAGTGGGCAGTTTTCCCAATCCGGGGCACGCGAAGTCCAAAAATGAAATTGCGCGAAATAAAAAAACCCCACTATTTATGATCCTCATAGGTTCCTAGCTATGTGGTAAACAGTTTTCGTCAGTACGCGAATGGAAATATTCTACAATCAGCGGTTTAGATCGGGTTTCCTTTTGCTACAAGAAACATTTGCGCGCGTCATTTTCTAGTAAGTTCAAATCGTTTTGTCTGAAAAAGATTTTGCAGATTTAAGTGGTGTTTTTTTTTTAAATACATGCCATGGGTAAGTAATTTCTTGATTTGACTTACAAATTAGGTTCAAGTTTGATTAAAAATTGTAGAAACAACATTTAGCACAGCATGTAACTCCTACTAACATATGTCGATTTTTTGTGTTTATTGGAGTAAGAACTTTTGGGATTGACCACAGAAACACTTAAGTCACATAGAGTAGATATAGACCTTTAATTTAATACCAAATTTAGCTGCTAATTCCAAAGTTAAGATTTTTTTTTCCAGCGTTGGCCGAAGCTATTCCTCGGCGTGCCTTATTCAATGTATGGAAGGAAGAGCAAGATACTAGCGCAAAACTAATGTTGTTTTGAATTTAGTTAGGACTACAACGGACTTTGATCAATAAGAGGACCAGTTTCAATTAAAATTAAGAAAAATAGTTAAAAATTTCTGCTCGTTTGTAGGGGGAAATGGATGAGGTGCCATAGAAATGAAAAGTTCTTCTCCAAGAGTCGAATGATGCGTAGTTTTCGGGAGAGTAAGATTTATATTATATTTTATTATTTTTAAGAAAAATATATAGCTAATACTTTAGTGTGGCATTTTATATGTTTATTTAAACTTACAATAGTTATTTTTCAGAATTATAAACTTTAAAATGGTTTTTCTTGATTTGTGTTTTTTCACATTCAGAATACCATTTCTTCCACAATTATTTACCAATCACTTCCATTTTTTCCCCCTGTGTCTTATGTGTAATGCATGTAACAAAATTAGGGACCCTTTTGCTGTAAATTGAATACTTCTTTTTTAAAAAAATTAAATGTGGGGAATATTAGGCTTTTGGTTGAATTTTAGCATATATATAAATATATCTCAACATTTTATTAATTTTTTTTTCTCCAAAGCTAATTAAGGTGTTGTAAAATCGATCCCTAAAGGTGTTTAAAACATCCTCAGAAATATTACAAAAGTTTCATGTTAAAAAAATTAATTAACACAAAAAGAGTAGAATTTTAAAAATTTCCAAATTTTTTAAAAGAAATTAAATTAGTAAAATTGTGTGAATATGTGCAAAATTTTATCTCGTATCATTTTCTTAAATAAACATTATATGAAATGCTAAAATGTAATTTTTAAATACATAAATTAAAAAAAATGCTTAAAGGGTGCCGAGTCCTTTTAATCACTACCTATTATCCTTTGTTGTATATGTACAATGTTATGCTTGATTGTATTTGTTTAATCTTTAACATTAACTTGCCACACTATTTCTTGTATACATTCTCCCACGTGCAAATTACTGCTTCTGTTAATATCCTTAGATCCTTGTTCAAAAACTAGTTCCACTTAGCAATAATTTATTCTTGATCAAATTCAAACTTGACATTAATTAGTTAAGACCCTATTAACTTTATTGTTAGTAAAAAGAGAAAAGAATACCCAATTTACATTAACTACTATGATTTTAGATCATTATGAAGACTTTAAAGCCATAAAATAATTTCTGTGCATCAGATTAGGGAAACTGCCCACTGTGCACTGTAAAAGTAAAGTTCCTAGCTCGGGGTCCCCCCCCCCCGACATCTTTCTACGAAAATAGATGCGGGCTTCTTTCTAATACTAGTTGAAGCATAAAAATGAAACATGTAATATTTTTTAAAAAATAGGCTTAGAGAGAAATCATACACTAAAATTAAAATGTAGAAAAAGGACAAATTTTTATAGAACTGAGTAAATAGTATAATTATCATTAGCAATATTGCAGTGAATTTAAGAATAAAAATCTGTTTTTGTAAGCGAATCAGAATAGCAATGAACAAATAATTTTATTAATCACATTACTTAAATATACTTTGAGTCTAAAAAGAAAATTAAAAATTTAAAATAATAAAATTAAGTATACATGTCTTAAGAAAAAGTTACATTAAATAATTTAAATACAAGAAAACAAAATATAATTAAGAAGATTTACCTTGCAGCAGCACCAATATATTTGTACAAAACTGCCATACAATGAGAAAAGAGCTAGTATAAGCTAGAGATTATATGATATAAATCTTCTGATTAAATCCCTTTTTAAAGGTTTTGACCAAAATTCCTCTCTTCCCAATCAACTGCCTGTCTTACTATCCCTTTGCTTAAATAAAATCATAGATAGAATTGAATATTGTTCAATTACAACCAAAATTCACAAAGCCGGATCGGGTCTTTTGAACAAATTACCAATGATTTTAAGTGGGAATTTTAAAGTAGATTTTTCAAAAGACAAATCAAAACCTTTTGTTGATTTTTTAAAATCAAAATTCAATTTAATTATGTCAAATGATCCAAATGAAAGTACAAGGAGGTACGGAACAACGCTTGATGGAGTTTTTTTTTTATAGATATTTAAATAAAATTTTGAATTTTAAGTATTTAAAAACTATTTCAGCTATGATAAACCTATTGTTTCCTTCTTAGAATACAATTAATTCACAAATATGATAGTATATTTTGCACAAAAATATTACTTTATGAGTACAGACATATGAATAAAGAACTTTAGATGACAATACTAATATCCCCCCTTGTTTTTTATTCACCAAACTAATCCCTAAAATAACATTACAAAATTTAAAGTTATCACTTCTATTGTGTGCTTTATTTGAATGATTTATTTTTAGAATTTCAGACCTCAAAGAAAGGTATAGAAATTTTCCAAAAAATCAGGAGGAATATAAAATTTGACAGAAACTTTATTTAGTGTTTGCTCTTTCAGATGCATCTGTACTTTATTCAATAGTTTAATGATTATTGGATGAATGAGGATAGTCAACTACACAATCAACATAATATTGACAATTAACCAATTCTCTCGTAAATAAATGCATAATCAAACTGTTTTGTACTTCATAAGAATGTGACAGTTTTAGAATTCATATATAAATATAAAAAGAACCATACAAGTTAATTAAAAATTCATTCAACATTAAAACATTCAGTTTGATATTATTTGGATGTAGAAATTTAAGGAATAAATTGTTAGAGAAAAAGAAATTTCAGTATATATGTAAAAATATTCCAAATTCTAATGATTGAATTAATAAAGACTGCTTAACATAACAACCATTTTTTTAAAATAGTTATTTCGAAATTATAAAAAATATATTTAAGCAAAGTGAACTTTTTATCCCCAAAAGTTTTATTCCAGAATGTCAAAGCTTACAGCTGATAAACAGAAATGGCCATATATTGCACAGAGATCATTATATTATAATAAAGCAAAAAAGATGGAGAGAAAAAAAAAAGACTTGAAGCAAGGAAAAGATAAGGAACTGAAAAACATAGTTCTAAACAGCAAGGAAAAGATAAGGAACTGAAAAACGTAGTTCTAAACAGATCACAATAAACAGTAAAAAAAAAAAGAAAGAAAAATACACAGAAAAAATGGAAACAGATATCTAATAATATATATTTTGCCTCCTCTTATACCAAATTAAATATTTTTTGCTTACTTGTAGAACAAAGATACATTTCAAAGTAGTTGTTTTACCCTTTCTAATATATAGCTGGAAACACGTACAAGACAAATTTGCGGCCCACCTAAAGTTAAACCTTGTTTGTTTGACCCAAGTTAGCATTTGAGTTTAACACCCTTAGAGTAGAGCCTTGATGAAATGTGCTTAAGTATACATTTATGTTTTATTTTACGGAAAAGAATAATTTTTTGCCTGAATAATAACTTCATTTAAAATAATTCTGCTTTTTTCATGAATAAGAATAATGACGGCAGTAAAAAAATAATTGAGGGCAATCTTTTATTTACTTTGCGAGCAGGGGTGTAGCTACCGCCGTATCAAAGATACGGGACTCACAACGTGTGTCAGTGAAAGATAGTAAATTGTTAATAGTAAATTGCCCTCTCAAAACTAGATACGTCGTTAGTCGCGAGACTGGTAATTGTTTTGTTCACATACCGTATGACATCCTAAAAAAAAACATTCATATTATAGTTGTTGTTCCAAATAATCCTTATTGTTATGAAGAGAATTATATATAATGAAATTTTATTAATATTTCTCCTTAAAAAAAATTTAAAATACGAAAAGTGATATCCACACAATACAAGCAAGACATTTTGTTTTCTTGATTAGCATTTCAATCATGAAAAAAAATGAAGTTTACAATGCCCCTTTTACTCGTATATACACTTCATTCCGTAATAAAAATTACAAAAATGATATATTTATTATATTTAAAACTTCAGAATAATACGTTTTCTTTTACATTAAGGATTGTGTGGTTTCAAATTTTCCCTCTATTTTTTTCTAATTTATTCATAAAATTGTTTTTCTATTGAAATATATCTAGAACCTTATGAAAAAGTTCTTTCTATCCTTTCAAATTAAAATTTTGTTTGTCTTCGTACATTACAAATTTACTAAATATTCTTCACAGTGGTTCAGTCCTGTATTTATATCTAAATTATTCAGATACGACACCTATATTATTATTTATTATAACCTTCTGCATTAGGTTTATCTAGAAAACTAGCCCAATGATTGGACCTATTAAATATTGTCTCATGAAACTAAACCCATTTGAAATTTATTTCTAACACAACACAGGATAATTTAAAATGAAAACTTTCTTCTCTCTATATAAATAATTGAATTCAAACATCATAGAGGCGACCAAAATTAATGTCGAAGATCAGAACCTAAACACGATACACACATTCTTGGAGACAGGAAATCTTCTATAACAGGGATCGGCAACCTATAGTACGCGTGTCACATGTGGCACGCTACATTGCTCTACAAATTTGTCAATTTTTGAGTGGACGGAAGTTGATAAATTTATAATGGACCTTGTTTGACAACCATCTTCAGAATTATGGACATTTACGGAATTAGGAAAATATCTGAAAGATAACTCTGTAGAGAAATCTACAGCTATTTTGTAAATTATTTGAGTGTCATTGCAGAAGAGATTTAATTGTTTGAAGAGAGAAAAATGTCCATGTACTTCGCTTTCACTTTTAGAACTACATATGTAAGTGAACAAATCATATGAAAAATATATTTCGAATCCATAAAGAAGTTATTAACAACTAAATGTTCAGAATCGTGTCAAACTGAAAGTTCAAATTATACCCCTGATTTTTCGATATGAAGTTGTGAGAGATGTAAGCACTAGGGGTTTGCATTAAAATATATTTTAATACTTTTATTTAACTATAACGAAGGGAAGTGCTTATATTTTATGTTGTCTATTTTTTATTTTAATAAATGTTTAAAAATACATCATATATGCACACTTTTAATATGTTAAAGAAATAGTTATATTTTATGCTGCTTATTTTTAAGAAATATTATTTTATTATTAAGAAATAACTCTAACTTATGTAAAATTAATATGTAAAAAAAACAATAAATTTATATTATTGATCTCTATTCTCTCTAACTCTGCATGCATTATCGAGGGTGTGACGTCTTCGATTGTGGTGAACCCCACCCTATCTCTATTCATCTGAAAAAAAAAAAAGTCACCCTATCCATTCATCCCCAAACAGATGTTGGATGACAAGTGCAGGTGGCCATGGGGTCATTGTTTGTTGTCTGGCCTCGGTCAAGCGCGGACATCTGGTCTGGAATTTACAATGGCTAAAGAATGCCGGTGACAATAGGCATTCCTGTATGAAAGTCTTGAATAGGCAAAGCCTGTATGCAAGTCGATGCATAGAGGATAGGGCTATGAGGCCCAGGTGTGAGATGAATGAATGAGAGTTATGGCGCCCTTGGATTCCAGACGGACGAGGAATGTGTTTGTGTTTACCACGCAAATGGGAGACGAAAGTGGCCCGGGGACGAGGGCAGACCTTTTTCTTTTTTGACCTGCCAATGAGGAAAACGAGGGGCGTGTGGTGGACCCGCCCCTGGTGTTTAAAAAGGGTGAATTTTGAGAAGAAGGGAGAAACGGAAGAGGAAGGAGACTTGAAAAGACTTGGACGGACGGAGAGAAACTTGGATAGAGCCCTGGAGTGAGACGGACGGAGCCCTG
>BMAV01009282.1:29777-66684 GCA_019973955.1 Trichonephila inaurata madagascariensis
AAATCTAATGATTGAATTAATAAAGACTGCTTAACATAACAACCATTTTTTTAAAATAGTTATTTCGAAATTATAAAAAATATATTTAAGCAAAGTGAACCTCTTTTTATCCCCAAAAGTTTTATTCCAGAATGTCAAAGCTTACAGTTGATAAACAGAAATGGCCATATATTGCACAAAGAGATCATTATATTATAATAAAGAAAAAAAGATGGAGAGAAAAAAAAAAGACTTGAAGCAAGGAAAAGATAAGGAACTGAAAAACGTAGTTCTAAACAGCAAGGAAAAGATAAGGAACTGAAAAACGTAGTTCTAAACAGATCACAATAAACAGTAAAAAAAAAAAGAAAGAAAAATACACAGAAAAAATGGAAACAGATATCTAATAATATATATTTTGCCTCCTCTTATACCAAATTAAATATTTTTTGCTTACTTGTAGAACAAAGATACATTTCAAAGTAGTTGTTTTACCCTTTCTAATATATAGCTGGAAACACGTACAAGACAAATTGTTGAAATTTAGAGAATTTGAAAATCGTATGGAAATAAAACTCTATGTGAGTTTTATTGCCATAACTTTTTGCATAAAATGTTATACAGCTTAAAACATTTAAATGGTACATAATACACTATTGATTGAATAGAAAAACAAACAAACATGATAAAGCATAAGCTAAATGCATATTTTAACACATGAAGCTGCACAACAGTGCCAAATAAAAAAATCAAATTTATTTGATATAAGATGAAATACAGAGATCAAAATTGGGAGAAAGAGAGATGACAAAAACATCCCTAACATATCTTTGAAAAAAAAAAAAAATGTTTAAAATATCACCTTACTGAAAGAAACTGATCAATACAAGACGACTAAAAATATAATTCTTAACAATATGCATAGCTGGTTTTAAGGTATAGATAATCTAGTCAGCCATAAAAACAAATAAAATGTAACAAGGTTTTAATTGTGATGTAGATTTCATTACATTTATATAAAAAAATTACATATATTAGAATTTAAAATTGTGATACAAAACATCAATGCAACTTTCAAAAAAGGGATTAAAGGATTAAAAATAAATAAAAACCCATGTAAAAAATTTTGCAAAGCATAAAATTACAATTTTTAAATCTAGATTAGATCAATGAAAAGTATTAAATAAAAAATTGTACTAGAACTAATTCAACAATTATTTCATATCTACATTTCAAACATAACAAATCTAATTGCTATTCTCACTTTTAAAGGAATGTTCTGCTTAAAAAATATGGCACACACACACAATTTGTTTTTAATTTAATTAATACAAATATATAAACCTATAGTAACAACTACAATATACAAATAAAAGGAAAAAGCTTTCGCTATAGAAAAACTGACTATGAAGTATTAAAAATTATTCAATGTTTTCTTAAAAGAAAGTATATTAAATTTAGCATCTTGAAAAGCAATGATAACAAAAATATAAATTACTAATCAAAACAACTTTTCCAAATATCTTAAACTGCAGCAAATTTTTTAAACACTATACAGTCAAACCTCCATATAATGAACCTCTATTTAGCAAATTTCTCTATTTTGCAAAATTTTTCTGGAACCAAGAACATTTTACTAACCTCGAAATTAAAATAACCTCCAAATAGTGAAGTGCATTTTCTATTTAATGAACTTTTTCTCTTGTGATTCGATTTTTTTTCTTCCTATTTTTAAAATATTTCAGGACATTATTCAAATTTTCTCTTCAAATTATTTCTCTTATTTTATGGTGATCAATGATCTTTAACTGGTTTTACCAGATGCCTAACTGACCTAGAGGAGCAATGAAATATTGCTTTAATTTTTCTAGCAAAAAACTCGTTAAATTAAGATTTTATCAATAATTAAATTTAAGGATGCATGTTGTAGTGTGTGGTTAAAATTACTGGTTACAAAATAATGTATATTTAAAATTACTTGTAGGCTAAAAATTAGAAAATGTCGTTAAGAAATTCATTAAGTGTAATGTAAAACTATTTTTTAAAATTGAAAAAAAAAAAAGTGTATTTCTGGACAATGTTTTTTTTCCTTGCAGATTTCTTTTTGATGGGTAAAATATACAAAACGAACAGATATTAAATTTCATAAAAAGTGTGAATAATTACTTTTTTAAATAATGTATAGTGTTTATGAATTTTAAATTTGTTTCATGTGGTCTCTGAAGTATATTAAAAGATGAATCTCTATTTAATGAATTTTCCATATAATGAACTTTTTTTCTGGACTTCGACTTTCTTTTTTACCGACTTCGTTAAACAGAGGTCCAACTGTATTTGGTTAACAATTACTTTTCAATGATGAGAGGAGAATACTGCAAGTTTGTAAATAATCTGTCATACATTAAAAAAATGAAAGCATTATCCATGTACTTTTATGATATTTTTTTCATTAAATGTGGGACACAGCATGAAAATACACAGTAGATTAACACACAAATTCTTTCTTTTTTTTCATTTACATAAAGGTAATTTGAGATAAAACTTGCACAGGAAGTAAACATAAAAAATAAATTACTTTATAAATAACAAATTTTAACCATTACTGTATATTTACATATATACATCTGTGTACAACACAAAATGTAAAGACGCAATATAGAAATTACAAAAAAATAATAGAAATTTTTAAACTTTTTGATTAAAAACTAGATTATGAGTTTCAAAAATGTTATTTATAGCACTGATATTTGATCCAAGTTGTTGTATGTAACTGTCCATTTCTTCAATAATTTCATCCTCAGGAGCTGGATCTTCTCCATTAGATAGCAAAATCATTAAAGATTTTCTGGATGGACCAGCCAGGACCATCCACTGAAATGAAATAATTTCTTTTAAATTTTCTTTTCATCTTTATATATGAAATTATGTTTTACAATATTTATCCATGGAAAGATAAAATAGACTTAGTTAGTTAATAACTATTGTAACACAAACACACATATACAGAATTTTAAGTAAATTTTGAAATTAATATTGGTACAAATAAATGAAAGAATTTATATAGAAAAAACTTATTTGTATCAAAATATGCCATTTAAATAAATATATACATCTATATATAAATTACCACAAAGTTATTCATGATCATTAATAATTACCTAGCATGCCATAAATTCTAACACAAAATACAGGAGTTAAAATAAAAAATTTGTAATGAAATTTAAAACTAAATCTTATTAAAGTTTTAATTTACCTTTAAATGTTATTTTTCCCTAATGGTGCTACACATTGGTATATTTTAACCTTTGTAGACCTAGTATCTTCCCCAGGAGCTGGTATCACTTTTTAGCGCGGCACCATACAGGCAATACCAATTACCTCAAGTAATTCTGATACCCAGTTTCCTCCCCAGAGGGAGGCACTTGAGCTCTGATGAAGTGAACCTGTGCTAGGATTTAATTTTGCTGAGAGCACACAAGCCAAACAGACATTCTAGGGATCTTTTATATGCCATATAATCATACAACATGGCCACTGTTGACTTTCAGTATCATGAAAATCCACCGATTTTTGCCGAGGTTAAACCTGCAACCTTAGGCACAGGTCAGCGACAAACTAACCACACCACCCAGCCAGCCACCTTTGAAAGTAACATTATGCACCTTCTATTCGATTTTACACAGGTTTTAAATCTCTTTGGTCTATCATCTATAAAGGCATGTGCCACACGCATGGGAATTTCTACATCAGGAACATTTAAGACAGTCCAAATTGGGATGCCACTTTAGCACACCTTCCCCTCCAATACAGTTATATACCACAGTTTATAGTCAAATGGATTTAAATTTCAATGGTTGGAGGATCAATCTGTGTGTTCTATTAAGTCCAGCTCATTTTCTTTCAAACACCACTGGGTCATCTTCACCTTACGAGTAGGAACAGAGTCCTATTGAAAAGTTCAATCATTTCCAAATTAACAGGTTTATGTTCAGAGGCTTCATTATTGGATCTAAGACAGTGCCTTCATAACTTTTATCTTGGTATTCACTCCTTTCTTGCAAAAATGAATCTTTGAGACACTTTCCTATCTGACATCCCACCAAAACATCAAGGAAGCTGGATAATAAGCTCTTTATGGCAATATTTTTTTTTCTCTGTAGCTTTTTGGTATTCCTTTGGTACAGAAAAAAAAAGCTTTTCAACATTAAAAATTTTTTTGTAGGTAAGCAGAATTCATCTGAGGCCATTATGATCATGCCACCCTATAGTGCTTTTGATTTAAGGTACCTCTGATGGTTTAATTATTTTGTCAGAAAATGGACAATTATTCTTTGATAACCACTTAACCTAAAGTCTTCATTTATTACAGAGGTGGTCAATCTGCAGCCCTCCTGAATAATTTTGCAGCTTGCAAGATTCATTACAAAATATGATTATTTTGTACAATACTTCTTTCTAGAGTAGTGTTTTGTAACAAATATATCCCCAAACTCTTTCTATTTTAAAGACCAGTAGCCAAGTGGTAGCGTGTCGTGCTTCCACACCACAGGTCTGGGGTTCTATCCTAGGGCTAGGCAAAGTTGACTCAGTCTTACATCCCGTTACTGGGTCTATAAATGAGTACCAAGCTTGTTTGGGGATTAAACACTGCGGGGTTTCACTTCAGACTGATCAGGACATTTGCTCATGCACCTCAGTGCCCAATTAGTCACGTATACTGAGATGGGCACAATAGGCCTTGGCCCTCATAGGCTGTTGCACCACTGAGTTTAGTTTAGTTTCTATTTTATTAGGTTGTTTCTGTTTTTATGCCTAGTTAGAAGTGAGCAGTATTGCATTGCAGTGACCTCCCTGCAGCATCATGCTTGATTCCTCTATTGCTCTGCTTATTGCTAGAGCTATGCATATTTGAACATTGCATTATTAATATTAAGTTATCTATGTTTGAATACATGAAAAGTAATGAAAAAAAATATTCCTCCAGTTTTAAATTTTTCCTTCAATAAATGTTTGTAATGGGTTCAAATCTAATATAGAGATATATTTTTATATGCAGCCCACAAGATTACAATGTTTTTCTGAAGTGGCCTGCAAGTTCATTTGGGTTGGCCACCTCTGGTTTATTAGGTGAAACAGTTCTTTTTAGTGTGTTCATCTTTTTAGGAAGGGGTCTTCTTTTGGCGAATTTTGTCTCTGACTGCTTTGATGAGAGCTGTTGTTCTCAATGAGTGCAGATGACTGCTTCTAGTGCATTCTGGAATGCTGTTGATTGCAAGAATTTTTTTGATAAATGAATGACCTTTTGATTTCTAAATGCTTGAGCTTTAAATATCTTTAATGGGCTCTTCTTTTTTGATGCAGAGAAATATCAGCAGCATTCTTCTGTCCAAAATGTTACAAGCTCTGACTGATTTAGAGTAACATGTGTGAAAAAATACAGTATATTGAAAAACATTGCAGACAATTACAAATTTTTGTATCAGCATTAGGGCACAGCTAGTATTATATAGATTTCAGAATGTTAAAAATTACAATTCAACCAAATTGTAGTTAAGTACAAGTTGTTAGAAATAATGTATATCTGCATGAAATTCAAGGTGGTTATTTCACTCGTGTAATACTTTTTATAAAAGGGAAATATATTCGAATTTTTTAACAAAATTCATTAACAATTATAATCAGAATGTATATCTAAATTTATTAATTAATCTCAATTCTATAAGGCATATTAGTCAGTAAACAAAAACTATTTGAGTATCAAAAAATATTTCTGGCTGCACAGCATGATACTTTTGAACTAAAATAGAATATTATAATTAATAGTAAGTTTGCCTATCTTATATAAAATGGATAAATTTAAAATTTCTCACTAAATAATATGTTTCACTTACTCCGAATAACTTTTGAACTAACATTCCATGGAATGGTTTCAATGTTTCTTCATACGCTTTTTGAAAAAATGATGATAAACTTTCATTATGGGAATCATTTTTACTATCTTCTACGACACTAAACAAAAATACATGAACAAACTCCAATGCCCTGTAATATTTTTAAAGTTAGTAAACAATAAAGTGAGAAAAATTAACATTTAATCTTTAAATTTTAAAATACATGTAAAATTCATTATCATTTAAAATCTTAAAATTAGCTTAGAAGAATCAAACTACTTAAGCAAATTGATTTTTTTCATATAGAAAGCATAAAAGTAGTATATGATTAAAAATAGTATGAAAGTTATACATGTAATATGATAATAGTAAACATATTAGTAAATAATAGAAATGTACAATAAGTATCCAAGTATTAAAATTGTGTATGAATGCTTAGAGTATTTTTTATAAAATTTAATATATATATTAATACATAAAAAAAAAAAACCTCTAATAGTACACTAATTTCCTTCAAAATAATAAATTTTAATGCTATAAAAAATCCAGGAACAAAACCCTTTTATTTACAATGTTGAAGCATTTTATTTTTAAACTTTATCTAAATTAAAAAAATATATATATCATTCCTTAAATCTCTTCCTCCTCCTTACTCTCATCACAATACATTATGGTTTTCTTTCATCCATTGATATTAACATCTGGTTATTTTTTTAATTATAACATTGAACTGTGGCAAAATACTACACACTTCTCACATCTTTTAAATATATAGAAAAAAAATAGCAAGTTTTCATCCTTTGATATTTCTAATTAAGACTTCTATTCTTAAACAATTAAGTATTTTTTAATATACATATATATGTAAAATAATTCACATTAATCTTCTCTTGAGAAATTTTAATCAATAATGGTCTTGAGCCCTGCAAGACTTTGCGTGACAATTTCTAATTTACCAGCCTAACGGGATATAACCATAACCTTATATCCCAAAAACTAAAAGTTAAGTGTTTTTAAATTTAGAATGATGCACCCTAACTTCAAGCGAGCATCTGGGCTAATCAGAAGAACTTGTGATGGTGGTATCTATATAAGCCAGTAATAGACTCCATGCTACAATGATCATTTTACCATGGTGGCTAAAGTGCTCAGTTTCGGATCAGAAGGTATGGAGTTCTAATCTTTCTTCAAAACTTTACCAGAAATCATATGATATGAGCTACTGATTGACCACCTGTATAAATAGATGGGAGATTTTTGGATAGAGAAGGCTGCTTTTTGTAATTGACATGTAAACAGCATATGTTACTGTCTTGCTTTGTGTGTTGTAACTTGTTTTACGTTTGTGAGTGTTTTTTCAATGTAACCCAACAAAATGAAGATATAAAAGTATCAAGCTTCATCAATCCCTTCCACGATTGCATGAAATCATCTTATTCAACTAAAAATGCCTTAGTTTTGATTAAATCATTTCATATATATGTTAAAAATAATTAAATGTTTAAGAGAAGTTAATAATTAATGTTAAGAGTTACATATACATATATTCACTCCATGCCTGTAATAATTTAATAGTTGCTTCAACTATTATGACTCCGAGAAGAAAAATTGTTTTAATAAAACTCTTAAAAATTGCTTAATGATGTTAGCAAAAATTAGGCATTCTGAAAAAATAATTTTGTTTCATGTTTTACCATGAGATAAAAAGAAAACATAATGGTACAGAGAATATCAAGTGAGAAGCTGTAGTTTATAAGTTAAAAAAATAACAGAAAGCAAAAAGTCATCACAAAACTTTACAAAATACAAGTTAAAATTAAATAAACAAACAGAAAGTACTATTTTTACATAACCTGCTAAAAGAAAAAATAATAACAAAAAGAAAACAAAAATTGTAAAGTCATTTGAATTTATGTGAATTTGCACATAAAAGAAGACAAAATGTGACACAATTTAAGCAAATGGAGAGTCCCGCAATTGAAACTGAAACAAACACTAAGTGGATGCTGTCCTTTTTTGATTTTTAAGGGGTGAAATTTTTAAGTAAAAGCATCCGAACTTCACCGAATAATAACAAAATATGGTGACTTCTAACCAAAAAAAATGTGTGAAAGAAATGGCATAAATAAAGCAGGAAAAAGGTTATCGTACAAAGAATTTTAATTCCAAAAGTTTGAAGAAAATTCTTAATTCCAAACACAAATAATGTATCCAGACACATGGAAAAAAGTTTCATATGACTACTTAAAGAAATCGTAAAGTTATGAAATGTTTAAGTCAAATCATAAGTAATTTTTGAAAAATCATAAAAAAGTTCTGAGAATCCAATTTCTGAAATTGGTTGAAGAGAAGAATGCATGTTTTTGCCTAGGACATAAACTTGGTTGATCACAATAATGATAAAGAGATACAGGGTTGTTCAAACATCGCACCCATGAAAATGTGTCAAAATCGATTTAATTTAAAAAGTACAAAAAAATCTTTAATTGTAATACATATATATAACGTGTGTCCTGGCAAAATGATCTATGTTTCAGTATGGAGAAAAAGATGGATAGTGGCTTTAAAAACAACTGAAATAATGAGGATACTTCAGATTCTTTACACAAACATACATCTATTCCTCCATACCTTTATTAATTCTTCAATTTTTATAGAGTAGAAAAGAATTATTTAATATTACATAATAAATTTCTCCTAATTATTTTATTATGAAAAATCAGCAAGGATAATATTAACTATATAATTTAATAAAAATACAGTTTATAACAGTTGCAATAAATAGAGATGAAAGTTCTTTTCCTCATCATATGATTAAGAATGTCTTTGTATAATATTAAAGAATAAAACAGAAAACTAGAACATATCTTGAACATTTATACTTATTCCAATTTCACACTTTTTAAAACAGTAGCATATTTTATAATGCTATTTATTTAATTCTTTTTTCTCTTCAATAAAATATGCTCTACACTTAGTTTCTACATATTCTAATACCAAATAAGTTTCAAATTTTACATCTTCCGGTGAAAAATGCATACTTTTGGAATGTTTATTAATTTAAGAATACTCTAAAATAAATCTACTTATCTATTACATCCTAAATTTTCATATATATATAGAAAAAAAACCTGCATTTCTATGAAATAAAAAATTTTTTTTTTAAAAAGAATTTATAAAAGGTAAATACATTTTTCAGCAGTCAATGAATATATTAATAAATTTCTATAAAGAATTTAATAAAATTCTTAATGATCAACACAATATTTTGAATGTTAGAATTGATTAAAAAAACTGGCATCTTTTAGTAATAAAAATTCCATAAAAACACAAACTAACAATTAAACATCAAAAATACTCAAAACAGCCAAATAATTTATAATCAATATAAAGTAGTTTTAATATTAAGATTTAAATAATAATCAACATTGTTTTCAGATTACTATCATTATAGATATATGTAATTTTATAGAAAAAAAGATGAAAAATTGAAAAAAAAAGAACAATTTAATACCACAAAGCAGAAAACAAACCTCTTTAGCCATAATAAAGCATCTATTCCAAGTTTACCTTCTTTAATTTCTACCTCTATAATATCATTTACTGTAGAAAACTTTTTCTCATCTGAAGAATGTATTTGAGATAATTTCTACGT
This sequence comes from Trichonephila inaurata madagascariensis, assembly GCA_019973955.1. Taxonomy (NCBI): domain Eukaryota; kingdom Metazoa; phylum Arthropoda; class Arachnida; order Araneae; family Nephilidae; genus Trichonephila; species Trichonephila inaurata. Next base: position 39,303 of record BMAV01009282.1, read on the forward strand.
TAAAGAAAAAAAAATGTAAAAATTAATAACTACTTAATAAAATACATTAAAGAAAGAATTAAGTATAGAGTGTTAGATAAAAAATCTTATCCATGGAAATTCATTTTCAACAATATCATTTTGAACCTCAATGTTACATATAGTACTAGAAAATTTTTAAGAAAAAAGAAAAGAAAGAGAAAGTATATAAGAAAATTTTTAAAAAAAGTATAATAATAGTTTGTCCAAATGTCATAGACACAAATGCTATTTAAAGCTGTTTTTTTATGCATTTTGCTTCACTAATTTTTGGACTGAAAACAACATTTTGTGTAATATTCTGTCTAACATATGTTAATTATAGTAGGAAAATTTCTGAACTTTTATATTCTTTTGTAACAAAATTATTTTAGCACTTAATCTTCCTTAAATCTAACTTCTTATTAGACAAAATCATGACTTTTTATACATAATAAATATACCGTCCTCTCTTAAAATACTGCTCTTTTGTGGTCGAGAATGGATTTTCCATTGGACAATCTCCTTTCTAATATTAATTTCCAGTTTGAATCTTTATGGATAGTAGAATGAAATTAAAAGAAAAAAAAAGATAATTAAATGCCAAACAATTATAATAAGTAGTACTATTTCATACAAAAATGCGTTTTTTATATTAACAAATGATTTTAAAACAGGAGAAAAAAAAACTTAAATTAATATTTCCCTTTATATGGAAGATACAACAAACATGAAAATAGCTTTGGCACTATAAATTTTCTAACAAAATTGAAAAAAAAAAAAAACCATGAACAAAACAAAAAAAATTCAATAATAATTAAAATTAAGTATCTCTAAAAAATATAAAAAGTCCTAGTCTTTCATAAATAAACACAGTGGTGTAACATACATCCTCCTATTCCGGGGAGTCCAGGATTCTAGAGGGCCCAAAGCCTATGTTAAGTTATGCTTTTGCAACCCTTTATAAGATCTGGCTTGAGGCCTAAAACCTGACTTTGCAGGGAGGCTCTAACATTCCCCATAATACCACTGTGTTCAACTTATAAAATTCATACAAGAACTTAAATATCTCAACAGTAAAAAAAAAAAAACTTTTATAATACTCAAAAAATACAAATTAGATTTTTAAGTATGGATTAAAATTGTGTATTACTAATAGTCATAGTTCTCTGCAGTTTTTAATACATTTGATTACTAATAAATGGAGCTGAATATTATGCATGACTTGTAATATTTATGTCATAAATATTACAAAGTATTTAGATTACTCAAATAATTTTGTTTCTTGCCGTTTAACAAAAAACAGAAAAAAAAAAAATTCATTTATAAATATACATTTTTACATATTTCAAGTACCTTTATATTATTTAACATTTAATGAAAAAATATGAACAAATATTATCCAAGTAAAGGACATAGATATATGTAAATTAAGTAACTTTCAGAAAACATGTATTTTTGGAGAGTATATGTTTTAATCTGACTTTATTTTTCTCAAATTAAATAATGATTTGATTACATTTGGAAACAACAAATTATAATCTTTTGTTAGTTCAAAGTTGCTAAAAAAGTTCTTTTAAAAAATTTATGAATTACATATACACCTTTACTTGTAAAAAAAAAAAAAAAAAAAAAAATATTAAATTTAAATATTAATAAAAAATATATAATTTTTTTTTTTTTTTTTTTTAAATTTTTTATCTTTTTTTTATATATTTACAATAAAAAATTATTATGTTTTTTTAAAAAATCAGAAATTTTTTATAAAAAACTAAAAACAGTACATAGTATTTTTTTTTATTTTTACTTTCATTAACATTTGTTCTCTTAATTTCATTTTCAGAAAATATGGACATAAAACTAGGAAAACATATATAATAATAATAAATGAGTTGTGTTAAAAAAATATCTGATATATATTTCTTATGCATAAGCAAACAAAGCCAAGGAAGAGTTATCTAGCACACATATGTATGCAATCATTAAACATATGCATGAGTTTTTTTCCTGCTTGCAGGAGTTAGAACAATAAATGAGGAAGAATACTGATTTTCATTTATGATAAGATGGCAGAAAAACTCAAACAATGTTACAGCATTTAATTTTGTTTAAAAAGCTTGGTAATTAACATGAGAAATATTACACATAAAAAAAATTCATTTCAAAGATATCTTACAAAATATGACAGAGCAGATGTGCATCATCTTTAGGGATATATTGTAGCACTGTTTTATAAATATTAGCATAACCTTGTTGTAACTGAATACATTTTATGAACAAAAGTTAGGTATTTTTGGGGAACACACACTGTACATTCATTTTTCTGCAATATAGATATATTTTTCAAAAATTCCAACTTTATATCAATAGGGAAAAAGCAAAATTATATGATATATTCTCATATGTGTTAAGTATCCAGTTTTATAGAATATTCGTTTGTCTGCATAAAATTTTTTTGGAATATAAAGTTAGTTTGACCCACATTTATAAAATTTCAATCATAACTTCCTCATATTTTACATGTGCATTTAGAAATCTATATAAATAGCCAGTTAATGATTATTTATGAGAAATGAAAAAATGTATTTTAATACACATATAATTCAAGAAACATATTTTAATAAACATACATTTTTTAAAGAAAGATAATTCATTAATATATTGAAATTATATATAAGAATAAAAAGAAATTAAAAGTAATATCATGATTACAGAGAAATATGAATTAACAAGAGAAGAAAAACAGATTGAAAAGATTACATTGATATTTCCTTGAACATCTTGTCGTACAGGAGTAAAGAGAGTTCCTAACAACTCTGGAAGAAAAATAAACATTTTCAATTAAATTAATGTAAATTTTGATTTATATTTTGGTATACATATATAACAACATATATATATCAAAATCTGCATTGAAGATATTAATATTAATATAAGTAAAAGAAAAAAGAGACAATTCTCCCCTTTTGTATGAAAAATTTAACTTAATTATTAAAAAAATCAAACTTTGTATAAACCTTTGCAGAAACATTTTTAATGTAATTAAATACGTTTCAATGCCTTAATAACTTAAAAAAAGAAAGAAAAGAAGGAGTATATCAATGCAAAGACATTCAAAATTTAATGAAAATACTGATATGCTTTGTTTTATGTTGTTTCACTCAGCACAGATTACTCAATGACATTTTAAACTTCACTGAATGACTTTATACTAGATAATTCTACAGAAATATTCATTGTATGGAAGAGCATATGCTGATTGAAGAATATGATCGAAAGAAAAATGAGAGCATTTATACAAAGTGAAAATAAAAAAATGGCACATTCCATGTTATTGCATGATCATTCTTGAGTATTACACTTGGCCATTTTCGACAATGAGAAACTACTGGCAAACAGTGTGATTTAACAGAAAGTGTTAGTTGTATTATTGAGCACAGTGAGGTTGTTGGTTGATGAAATGATTACTATTTGACATGAATCAGTCATTTCACTAATGGATGGGATAATACTCAAGCACTAAGAAGAATAAAAAGTGATCAGTTATATTGCTCCAATAAATCAAAAAATTTCTGAGAATCATTTATTCAAAAAATTTTAATTTAAGAAATTTGACTCAAATTATCCTCAGTAACAATATTTACTTTTACAAAAATTAAATATTCATTGAAAAGAGATTAATTCAAATTATTTAACAATATATATAGCTTTTCCTAGGCCTATATCAGCCTCACCAAATTAACAATTAAATAAAATTAAGATAAAAATTCACTTATTTAAAGCATTATTAAAAATAGATGAATCAGCACGATTGCTACATAAAGTTGTCATAGGTGTCGTGGCATATACCAAGAATAGCCATTCACTATAAAGTGTGCGGACAGAATAAAAGTATATGAACACCAAATGAATGAATAAAATAATTCAAATGGTGAATTTATTACAAATATTACGTAATAATTGGAATTTTTTTAGTACTTCTATCACGAAAAAAACCATACATTACAATAATCTATGGATAATTTTTATGACATTAAGAAAACACAACTAAACTTCCGAAAATTCTGTGATTATTTTCAAAAAAACATATACCGATAATTACCAACAAACTTGACAATCCCTTTACTGGCTTCGATAAATGGTACAAATTCAATTTTTCCATCTTCAACAGGTGGAAACTTGCTAATTTCTTTGAAAAACATTCTTAGTAAATTCTTAGTAAATAATTCTTAAATTCTTAGTAAATAAATAAAACAATGTTGTGAGTTGCTGCAGCTGTAACCGGACCACGTGACTGCATCGATTAGTCTGTTAACGATTATATAACTTTAAAAAAAAATTGCTATCTTTTGTGAGTTAATTCGATTTTCAAGAGATTTGTTACATAAAATTATTTAGTACGAATAATTTATTACAGTATCAATAAAAATTTTCTTATGAAGTTGCTGAAATCGGTAGGAAAATAATATTTTTATGAGACGACAGATGTTTATTATTAAGATATCAAATCTGGCAATAGCAATATTACAGTTTTGTTTGTTTACTTAAAGAGGTTTCGTTAACTCAATCGAGTTTCGTTGTTATTCCATCTTAGCAAATAAATTTCTTGATGTTCTATTTGACTTGAAATTAAAGTATTTATCAACATGGGTTCTGAGCAAAGTAGCCAATCTTCCAAATCTCAAAACATTCTTAAATCAGGAAGCAAAATGAAAGAACACCAGAGAGCGAGAAGTGCATCTCCTGGTCCATCAATAAGTTCAGATTCTGACATTCCGTATATTTCATATACAGTAAATCGACCAATTGGAGGTACATAGATTAGTAAAATTGAAGTATGATATTAAAAGCTGATGTGTTGAATAACTTATCATGCACAATTCTTGTTTTATACGGAATTTTGAATTCATTCCTTTAAAATATATTCAGCAATGTATTGCCATTTTGTGGTATGCCAATTTTTCTCATTTACCGTGGATAAAATTAGGCACTGATTTGAGTACTAATTCGATATCAATACACTACACCCTAAGTTAACCTTTATGGTATATGCCATTTTGGGTAATGACATTACAATATGGTTACCTTGATTTTTATCATTTGGTGCATTGGTTGCCGTTATAAAGTACATCATAGTTAATTTTGTTGGCTTATTTTTATGGTGGTAACCTTGCTATAATTTCAGATGATTTTTGGCTTACATATTGAAGGAGATCGCAGTTTATATGTCTTCTGTAATTTATTTAAGTATGGATGTTTCGAACAGTATTGGTGAGTACCAGGTTCTTTTTTTAAAAAAGAATATGAGGACTTGGCTTTTAATTTTTATGGACCATAAATCTGCATTTTTTGTCTGTTTTGTTTTCAAAGAGTTTGGCTTTTTTTTTCTCCTTTTTAAAAATTTGTTCATTTTGACCATCATAAAATGGCATAGAAATGAAAATTGTTTACAGACAGAATAAGAAATGTGACAGCCTGCGGATCTTGTGCAAATTTGTTTTGTCACACTAATCAAGTAGGGCATAATTCTTTTTTATCGGTAGCTATTTACAAATTTCCATTTGAATTTTAATTAACGAATTTTTTTAAATGTATTTTGATTGATAACAGTCAGGCAACTCATAATTTTTTCTCAAACTGCTGTCAATTTGTGCAACTATGTATTCAATGTTTTAATCAATGTTTTTTTTTTTTTACTGAAGTCAGTTCAGAGAAAATCATGGGAAAGAATAAAACTGTTGAAATTGACAATTTTTTGATGTGGCCTGTGGATTTATTGATATGGCTCTCAAGTGTTAAAGGCTGAACACCCCAACTTTATATTACCAGTTATGATTTATATTTTTACTTTTTTTATGAAACACCATATCTGATTTTTTAAAATAGGATTTTATGTAATGATTCAACAACATAGCAATACTTTGTGATGGATGTTTCTTTAGTATAACAAATTTTTAATATGCATTGTTGTGTAATTTCTTGATCTAAATAAAAATTCATTGTAAGACAATTTAGCAAGTTTTTGCCAGAGATATAAACTTGATTTTCAGATCTATCTCAAGCATATTATTTAGTCATGGTGATATATCAGTATTTTTGAAACTTTAATTCTTCCTATAATTTTTATATTCATCTAGCACAGGGGTGGCCGTCTTGAATAATTTTGCGACCCACAAGATTTATTGCAACTTTATAAAATGTGACTATTTTGTGCAATACTTTTGTTTTTAGGATTTTTTTTATACAAATAAATCCTATAATTGTTTCTAGTTTATCACATTACTTCTGTTACTGCAAACCTTTTTTTTTTAAATGAAATTTATCAAACATAAATCGTGCACAAACTTAACGGACGAAAACCTGCAACACATCAATTACAATTCGCAAATGCATGCATTGAGATTGACTTGCAAAAACTAAGTAAGAAATTGAGAAACAAATATCTCACTAATTAAATTAAACATTATCTGATAATTGCATTGTTATATTATCTATGTTTGTATACATGATAAATAATGAAAACAATAATAATATATCATTCTGTTTCAAATTTTTATTCCAATAAATGTTTGTAATGGGTCCAAATCTACAATAAAGATGTATATTTTTATATGTGGCCCGTGGAATAATAATGTTTTTCTGAAATTGTCCGCAAGGTTATTTGGGTTAGCCACCCCTGATCTAGCATTTACTAATCATGTTTTGTTTGAGAATGCTTAGAAAAAGAATTACACATCTCTTTGGCTTAAGCCTAATAAGCTCCTGAATATTATGGCTATGTTTTACTCTTTGCATACTTAATTTAATATTTTATCAAAAAGAAATATTATTTCTGTTTATTTATTTGTTTAAAATACTGTGCTTTTTTAGATTCACCAAAATTATCATCTAAAAGTCCGGCGCATAGTTTACGTGCTTCAGCCACTCCTTCACCTCGATCCTCCCCCAAAGCACCTAGACCTAAATCTTATGCTGGATCCTCATCAGGGCATGATATAGTAGTTGTCAAAGAGGGGGCTCCTAGTATGGATACTCTAGAAACAGATGCAGAACTGATTCGTCTCCAAGTTAGTTGGGTTTTTTATGCTTTAATGAATAATCTTTAACTGTTTTTATTACTTGTTAAGTATCTAAATAATACTTAAATATTTTTATCACTTATTGGGTATCTCTAGTTTGTTTTGATATTCACTATAATTGTTTTTAAGATATAGAAATATATAATGGATATTATTTCTAATTGTCCTTTAGATTTGTTGTATCTTTCTGTATTATTATTCAAGTATAATTTGATGTACTGACTGTTTTTGTGATTCAAAATATAATTTTCTTGTTAAAAAAAAGGAACAATTAGCTTTTTCTCCTAATAAAATGAAATTTGAACTTTTCAATTGAACTTTACTCACATTTCATAAAGAAGTCACTATAATAAGACTTACAATTTAGTTTTTTTTTTTTTTTTTTATGTTAACTTCAGGACATATATTCCATGATACAATAATCATCTTTAATCTGTTAGTCTGTTTTAAAATGGCCATGAGACTAGGGTGGTATTATTTTGACTAATTTTTTTAACATTTTGCAATACTATATACTTATGCTTTCATTTTCTTTTGGGAGGGGGGGGGCCACTTTTTGTTAGTATAGCATTGTTTATTGCCAAGCATCCATGATGTTTTTTGAATCACAATCATTGAGGTCTTAGCATAGCAATCAGGAATGTCAACCAGAAAATGTTCTTTAGTTTCATCTTAAAAAACCTTTGAATACCCTGAAGCAAAATATCACTAATGCTTTTTCTTCTTTTGGATAGGCTTTTGTCTATTTCTACGATTTTGTTGACAACCCCAGATAAAATTATTTTGTGAGACATCAGAGAATTATCACATATGAACCTTTATATAGTTATTACTTTCTACTGCAGTGCTGTGATTGATTTGTATTTTACAAAATTCAGTTGCAGTCAGTTCTTGAAAACTACAGGTAAAAAAAATCTAATAGTATTGATGGAAGAAATATATGAATCTTGATGTCATTTTTTAGTTCATCTTTCTTTCTTTTCTTTTTTTTTTTGACATGACAGCACCGTATAGGTGCTAATTTTGAATCCAAACTGAACTTCATTGAGTGATTTTTGAACAAAGTTTATTTCTATAAAGGATTCCTATATCCTAAAATAATTTAATGGTAATTTCTTTTTCATTTGATAATTGCCAAACTATGGAATCCATCACACTGCTGAGTTTACTTCAAAGAAGGCTGCAAAATATAAATTAAAATTAGGAGATCTGAGTCACATGTCCCAAAGTCTTCTTGAGCATGCTTTTGCTTACATTTGATTGGTGCTTTGGTAATGAAAAAGTGCTATTTTTTAAAAGAAAGTATTAGCATATTAAATAAAATCCTTATTTATAAGAATAATATACATTACAATGTATCAGTATATATATATTTTTAAATGATAATCATTCTGTTTTATGCAAATGAAGATTTCCTTGGTTGTAAATGAACATTATTTCTTAAAAAAGTCAAATGTCAGCAATTTTAATTTAGTACAACTGATAATAATTCTTGCATAAAATTATGTATTATTATTTATATTTTAATCTTTAGAAAATACCATCATTTCATCCTATAATGCGGGGAGCACTAAATATTCCAAATACAACTATTCATGATCCAGAAGTACTTGATAAACTTGATTATCAATGCATCTTACGTTTGTGCCAAAGATATCAAGATCATCTGAAGATGTGTGCAGAAACTGTTAGTACAGAACAGAATGCTCTTATTCAAAGGATAAGAGAAGTAAGTTGAAGGGTCCATTTTTTCAAATTCTTTCCGCTTCCATTTATACATAACATTTAACTCTGATTATTACATCTAATTAATATCTTATATTTTATAAAATATCAATAAAAAGTGAAAATATATCTTGCAAACTTGAAAGGTGAACCTATTTCCTAAGTACAGTAATACCTCGACACATGAAACTGGAGTTACGCGATTTTCAATGATCTTTTATTTGGTTTTTTCTCCGTCACTGATACAAAAGTAGAATCAGTGTCGGAGCCCAATGGGATTGAAGAAGTTGTCAATCTTGCCAGGCAAATAAATTTAGAAGTAGATGGAGATGATGTTCAGGAACTGAAAATTGATGAGCTCATAGAAATGCATGAGCAAGAACAATACATTGAACTTGGGTCTTCAGACCCAGTTCAATCAGAAAATTGAATGACGGTTGGGAATTTGACAAAAAGCCTCAGTTTAATTGTAAAAGGGTTACAAATATTATAGAAAATACAGACTCCAACAAAGAGTGTATTATTGCAATAAAAGAAGGAATAAAATAACTATTTGCATGCTACAAGGAAATTTTGCAGGAGAAAAAAAATCCTTCAGCCGGCAGACTATTTTGTTAGATTTTATGAAACCTACATCAAAATAGCTTCGGTTTGCGATTTTGTATTTGTGTCATCTAAGATTTTATTAAACATTTTATTTTTCTAAATTATTATTTTTTTCCCGTCTCCTGCCCCAACTAAAAATAATTTATTTGCGAAATTGTACCCCAACTATGTGAATTTCACTTATGCAGTTACAACTTAGACCCACCTATCACATAACTTTGGGGTATTGCTGTACATACAAATCAGAGAGAGTTATTCAGAAATCACTGCTAAGGTAAAAAAAAATTCTTATTTTTTAGGTATGATTAAAATAAAGTCAGTGAGATACCAAGATATAGTTTAAAAATGATTTAAAAGCTTATTTGATTTAAATTTTAAATGGCTGTTTTTTAATATAATGAAACAGCTGCAATTGTTGAGTTGTTATGGTGATGAACTTATTGGCAATGTTTTTCTGTCAAGTCCTGTTCCCACCATGTAGTGGAGCTTGTGCTCATTAAAGCTCCTCACATTGGAGTTATGTGGAAGTTTGGAGAGGTGTTATCCTCATCACTTGATTGTATTTCTGTATTACATCTGTTGCCAATAGTCCTCAAGTACCTTCCTGATGTGACTTTGATAAATAAACCACCTTTAATGCTATGAAGTTCCAAAAGTATTCTGTTACCTGTAAATTGTTAATAAATAGGAACATTCTCAGTAGTAAAAGAAATCATCTATTTTATGTTACAAGAAAGTTGATTGCATTTAATTTTTTTCTCTCTTTACTTTTTTATACTTTTCAGCCCCACCCAAACCTTAAACTTAAAGTTATTAATTAATTTCTGTTAAAACTATATTTATAAATTATTGATGTTTATTTTTATTGACCGATCTAGTAAATATACTATTTTTACAATTCTGTTTCAAAAAGCATTTTCGCTGTGGGTGTTAGTAAATATAAAACTGTGTTTTTTTGCTTTAGAATTATTTTTGCTAATCATTCTAGAATTCTTATAAAACTATATCCAACTTATGAAGAAATACGGAAAATAATCTCATAAACTTCTGAAAATTAGTATGTATATATATATGTGACAATAAAATTAAAAAAATAAATAGGAACAAATGTTTTTTTTTCTTTTTAGCTATAGAATTCAAAAAGGAAAAAGAAATATTTTTTTAAAAAAATTATATCACAGTAAATATTTTTTTTCTTATCATTACAATATTGTTTGCATTACATACCATCTATAATATAATTTAAAAACAATATGATAACATACACATTTTGGTGATTTCAATTGATTTCAATTAAGTAATATAAGCAAATAAAGAGGGAACTTGGTACATTAAAATTTTGTTCAACCCTGCAACCTTAGTCCTAGGCCTGAGTGTTTGCTAATGTTTAATGGTGGCTATATAACTTTGTCCTGAACTGTTTAACTATTTTCTTCCTTAATGTTTTACTTTAAGTTAAATTTATAAGCATTTTTCTGTATATGCTTAGTTCTTATCATAGATGATTGATTACCAAGATTGATTTTGAAATAAAAATATTTGATTAATCAAAATATTTGCAAATTTCTTTTTCCTCACTTTATTAAATTGATTACTTTTTATCTCAGTGTTACTTTGATGTTCTATTTTGTATGAATTTTTTACTACAATTAAAATTTTTTTTGTTTTTATCTATGTAGATTGATTTTGCCATTAATACCCTGACCAACATGTTAACAGAAAGGCAGAAAAAGTTTGTGAAATATGCTGAGCAGTTGTCAAAAGTTACTGAAATCTCTAACAATCTACAAAAATGTCAAACAGGTTTGAAAGATGTTATTAAAAACATGGAGACCCTGAATAATATGCTGCCTCCTGAAGAAAGGTTGGAACCTTTTGTTATGGTGACTGGATAGGATTGGGAAAGTGAATGCGATAATGCATTCACTTCTTTATTTGAATCCGCAGAATCTTAACTGAAATACTCAGTCATTTGAGGCTTGTGTCTCTAATACTTAATGATTGTATAACCCATGGTTGATGTAAGTAATATATTTTGTGCATTAAATGTAAATATTTTGTGTTTATATGAATGAATTATGTTTTCATTATTAAACATACTGTTTTTGAACTAGTCATGATTGTTTCTGTTTAAACTGTCCCTCTCCAAAGATTATTTCATTATAATTTTAATACTTAAAAAATCTGTTGTATAATAATGTATATAATATTTGATTTAGTCTGCATCAATGAAATGACAATTGAAATTATTGCATTTCAACATGGAGAATGATGACTTGTAAATTAATTGTGATTTTTTTGGAGATATAAGTGCTTGAAATGTGTATATTTTATTTGTGTTGCATGTAAATTGATAAATTATTAGAAAGGGAGAAGTTCTGATGGACGTTTCTATAAATATTGGAAGTTAGCATATTTATCGTAGGATTAAAAATTGTAAAAAATATTTACTATGAGATTGGAAAGAGTTGTAAAAGCAAAATTATTTACATTTCTGTCTTTATCTGGATTTCTTACTTACTAAGCGTAAGAAAAGTATCAACCTATATTGTTTTCATCTTTGTTGCACAGTATCTTTGATTAAAATATAGGTAAGATTTAACAAAATCAAGTGTTTCATTTTTAAAAATTTATATTTAGATTGTGCCTTCATCTTTAATCAATAAAATGAATCGGACAAATAAATGCATTTCTTGGTTCAATTTTGGAAAAATAAGTATTGTTTTTACAAATTATTAAAAGATTTAAAACATAATTAACTTTTTGAAACTTCATACAATTTCTCAGTATTTCTTAAAATACTAAGAAGAATGCTCATCTAGAAAGTTATCTGTATTTGTTTCAAGTTTGAATTTTTACTTTATACTGATTAAAATTAGTTAATTAAATATGATGATATTGTATGTTGCTATAAGTGCATTCATGTAGGATGAGGAATTTTTTTTCATATTTTTTTCAGATATCTGTAATATTTTGTTAAATATTGATCTTATATTTGTTCATAGTTTTAAGTTGAAATATATTCTTCAAGTTATTACTTTCTAAATAGAAGCATGTGTATATTTAAAGAAATCAGAGAGCTTTATCACTGTAAATTTCTAAAGAAAAGTTTAATTTCATTTTAAGCTCTTATATGTCATTTGTTAAAAAGTGAATTCTTTTTTGTTAATTTATCTTTTTCAGAACAAAGAAATATATTTTCTCTTTATTTTCTTGTATTTTTATAATTGAAAACTTTTTTCTTAGTTTCCCAGATCTAATCTTATTAAAACAGTTTAGTTTTTTTATTAAATTTGTTTAGTGTGTCCAGTGTTTTTTAAGTAAATATTAATGATAAATATAATGATTAGATGAAATAGAAAAAGATTTTAAACTATGAATATTAATATTTTCTATAACTTTAATTACATAAAATATGGAAATTCTGTTTTTGAAAGAATAAATGTCTTTTTTAGGTAATATTCATAATACTGTAATGTGTGTTTATATTGTAACTGGTTAAATATTTATTCATTGTTATTATGAAGTGTATGATAATAATGTGAGAAATAACATCATTTGTTATTAAAACAAACTGTGATTGTATTAGTTTAATTTATTACGTAGAATATATATATGTTTGTGATTTAATGTAATAGTAATTTATGAATACTTTTATGTGCTGTAATATTGTATTATGTAGTTATTTAGTTAATTTGTTTTATATTTTCATGTCTGAAATGTCTCCTTTAAACAAAATGTTTATCTAAAAAAAAAAAAAAACTTAGTTTATGTCTTGTAATATTTTGTCCAGGTATAAAGGCTGAAATTAAGAAATATGTTTCCCTTTATTGGTATCCTTTTTACATGTACTAAAAATGCTGAAAGAAAACATAAATTACACACATGAGCTACAAATTATTAGAAATTTTTATAAATATTGGATAGTGGGTCACATATACATAAATTGCTACTTAGGAATTGGCTTGAAATTCCTTATAACTTTCTTTGATGAAATAAAATGATAAAAAAACTTTGAGTTTTATTATAAATCTAAAAGAAAAATGCTGATCTTTTAAATTAAAAACATTTTGTGTACAGTTAATTTTTTGAAATTATCAGCTTAAATATTAAAGTAATTAAATCTTTTATATACATTACATATATATATATATATATACACACACATATATATATGATTTTTATGTTGCAATTTAAAATATATTGTGCATTGATTAATTAATATAGTTCAATCTTGCTAACATGTGATAATCAGGATCTATAGTTAATAAACCATAGGTTAAGTGAACCACAAGCTATGGTATTAATATAAATTGATTGATAACATAAGTTCCAACATTGATATAAATGTTCTGTGTGACTTAAGTTTTTCATGAAAAATAAATGTAATTCCTTTATTTTGAAAACTTGTTTTATACTGTTACTTAAACTTCACTTAATATTTAGGTTTTATCGATCACACTTATCAAGAACAATTTAGCAATAAACAGCTTAACATTTGTATAAATTACATAGTTAATGGTTAATATGGGTCAATAAATTTATGATCAAGTATATTACTTTTACAATATTTAAGTCGGTTGAGAACTCATTATTGAAAAATATTTAAAGAAAATTGAGTTTATTGTTTTATTAATAAGAATATTATTGAGAAATTATTATATTATTAAGGAAAGAATATTTATAATAGCTCTGATGCGCGCTATGGTTAAACTAATTATTGTTCTGGTAAAAAACTGGTTTGAATTTAATAATGAATTTAACAATGATAAAATTTTAAAAAATAATGAAAATATACAGGTTTAAGTGCTTATTATTTCCAATTGGTATATAATTAAGATATGCAATTTGATACTTTTGATCAACATACTTCAACCCAATTTCCAACGTTTACAACCTAATACAAGTCCTATAACAATTGTGAAGTAGAACATATTTGGCCAGCAAACTGAAATCTCATCAGCTGGAATGGAATTGTTTTTAGCAATGATTAACACTTTAAATTGAATCTCATGGAGGAAGATTGCATTCAAGACATCTGTGAGATTCTCACCTGACTGTCACTCACTATACAACATGACCTCCAGGAATAACCAAAATTTATCTTTTGCTAAAGTTCTTTTATGTACAAAATATCTTATTATAAAAGATTTGTCAATATCATATTCATCTGTATTTATAATTTTTTGGATATCAAAGTTAAATTTGTTATTTTTTTCTCTCTATGTATTAAAATAGAGTGATTTCACTTGGATTCCAATTTTTTTTTTTGTATGAGGAGTCTGTGGGCACACATTAAGTTTGGGGACCACTATTTTAGAAGATAACTTGCTGATGAAAAAGAAGATTATTAAAGCTTGTTGACGTAATTTTTAGAATTTGAAGAAAAAGACCTGGTAAATTTCTTTGATCTGCAAACAAAAATAATTTAAATTAATTAAAAGATCAGGACTCGACTGTATAATTTTTTGACAATTTCCAAGTTTGTATGGCTTTTTTAGGAATTTAGGAAGAGGTTAGTTGCAGCATTTGAGAAATCAATAAAATGGGACTTAAAATTGATGAAACTGTGAATTTGGTGGTTAAGAAGTGCAAGTTGCTTGTTGTCAGTTTTAACATGATGAATCGGCTTTAAGGTAAATTATTATTTATTATTACTCGATATTCGAAATTGATTGCTATCGATTTAACATGGCAAAAATATAAGATTTTATTACCAGAATTTGGTTTTAATGTTTCTAGTCAAATAAGATTTATTTTTGATAGCAATAATTTTTCAATGAAATTATTTCATAAAAATAATTTTTTTCCCCTAAAAGACCAATGATGTTAGGTTTTGGAAATATTTCAAAGTTATTAAAAATATTTTACACAAAACTGAAATAAAATAATTAAACAAGTAATATAAAAAAAATAGTTTTTAAGTCAATTTCTACTTAGATCAACAACTAAAAATTTTATTTTAGCTACTTTCTATTAAATAGTTACAATTAATATAAATATGTATATAGGACAGAATCACAACATTAAGTGGTAATTAGTTTTTTTAATTATCATTAAAGTATCGTATTGTCCTTTTGATTTCAGTCCAACTGAATGCTTTAACATGTGAGAAAAAAACCTTTTCAAGTTTTGACACAAGTCGCCAAAATGGTCGCCAACGTGGCTGTATTTGTAATTCTTTAAATAATTAGTTTTAATCAATTAATTTTTATTAATTATAATTAAATTATTGTATTGTCATCCAAAATGATCCTGTATATAAAATTTCAGCTCAATTCATCGTTTTAAAATGTATTTTATTAACGATTGAAAATTCCACCAAGATAAATAAATAAATATACAAATATATAAATAAATATATATATAGACAGTGCGAGCTAATAGTAGGAATTGAATAACAACCTTAAAATGTATGATAAATTACTTATGTGCTATATATGCATTCAGCCCAGAGGTATATTTGTAACATTCTTCACCCACATGTGTTGCCATTCATGGTAGGGCTCCCAGGAGCCATTTTTCAACAAGACAATGTTCACTCACATACAACAAAGGTTTCACCGGATTGCTTCCGCCACATTTCCACCTTCTGGTCTGCTCGATCCCCAGATTTGTCACCGATCGAGAACATCTGGGATCCTTTAGGACGGCAAGTTGAACAGTCTACGAATTTGGTTAAATAAGAGACGCGTTCACAGCAACTATAGTATGAGATGTCACAGGACATCATACGGGACTTGTACGCCTCAAATACCCGATCGTATTACATAATGCTAGAGGTGGTCTAACAGGGTACTAAAACCTCCATTCATTTGTAATTTTTTCGACAGTAAATAATCATTTTGCTTCGATTTTGTAATCACTCACTTACATCAATTCTTTTTATTAGGGTGACTCCTTGGTGCGCAAATTGTATGGAAATGAATGTATTAGCTCATTACACTTAATTATGTGTTAACAGAAATAAAAAAGGACCTATAAAATAAGGACAAAAACTAGAAACACATAAAAAAAGATTTGGTGGGCCCCCCCCCCCTTCTCTTTGGTACAAAAAGTTTTTTTCTTTTAAGATTATAATTTTAGTAACGCTTTTTCTTATGAGGAAGTTACATTCTAAAACACATCGCAGAAAACTCCAAGGCGTAATCTCTTTGGAAAATATTAAAGATCGTTTGGTCTATGGGAGGAGAGAGAGTTGAATCCCCATCCTTGTGACAAAACTGAAAGTTTCTCAGTAATAAAAAGACCTTATCACACTTATACGTATTGGGAGCAATTTTTCTTTCTAGCAACCCTTTTGAGAATTTTCCAACCGGTTGCCATAGAAACGGCTTCGAAAAACTTTTTGCTGTTGAGCTGAAAGAATTGCTCGAAATTCCAGCCAATGGGGCTCTTCGTCTCCCTACATCATAAGCAACTGGCAGCCTTGGCTTCGTCAAATGCATCAGAAATGGTGTAGAGTATTTTAAAAAGAATGGCGCTCCATTTATATTCTCGACCGTGAACAAAAGCGCGAGTGGAATAAAAGAAATAATATTGGATGTTCGTTTTCCGAAGCAGAAAAATTGATGAGTAGTTTTCAAAGAACGATAGGGCACGGCGACATCAGAGCGAATCATTTTGCTTATGACACTCCTTCATCCTCACTGCTGCTTGAAAAATTTCCAGAAACGGTTTTTCGAGAGAGACTCGAGTTGTTCCGAGACATGCGTGCGTAATAAGACCTTTAGGCTTAAAGTCATTCTTGATATTTTAGCTATTTCACATAACAAATCAGTAGCATTATTGTTACTTGATTGATCTCCATCTCAAGTACTTTACCCCTTACTTTGAAGGAAAATTTTAAATTAAGTATTTCTGAATATCGACTACAATGAAAGACATTA
Organism: Trichonephila inaurata madagascariensis; assembly: GCA_019973955.1. Classification (NCBI taxonomy): domain Eukaryota; kingdom Metazoa; phylum Arthropoda; class Arachnida; order Araneae; family Nephilidae; genus Trichonephila; species Trichonephila inaurata. The sequence goes on from BMAV01009282.1 coordinate 56,599, forward strand.
AAAAGAAATTTTAGAAGAATTTGCTTATTTGTGGAATTATTTAGAATTTATTTGCTTAGTCTAAACCAGGGATGGCGAACCTTTTTGAGACGTGGGTCAAATTTTGTTCATATATTTTTTTTTTTAGTATTAGCTCGCGGGTCACTAATGCCCATTTGCAGCTGAGTTAAGTTTAAAAAATTTTAATTGAGTATTTTTAAAACTAAACATCTTTAAAATTCAATTGACTTAAAGGGTAAAAATAGGCGCTACGGTAGTCTCTTTCTACACATATAACTGAATAAAACCTTACAAAAGTGTATTTTATCCAAAGAAGTGCTTTAAATATGGTTATTTGCTTTTGTTTATCGATTTTTTTTCAACAAACAAAATGTGAGTAAAATTATATACTTTATTTGATATTTTGTAAGTAGTTTTGCTTTATTTCAAATACTACATACTTTCTTATACATTTGTTGTCATTTGCGTGACTTTGGTACTGTAATGATCAAACTGAAGGTTATAGACAGCATTCTAATTGCTTTTGTGTCAATGCTGTGCGTGTGAAAATACAAATAGAATATAAATAATGCACACAAATTAGAAAATCTTAATAAACCCGCGTAAACGTACAAGTGGTTGCCTAGCAATCTTGGGTCAGTTACAAAGCTTGCGTGGGTCAGTGTCTGACCCACGGGTCATAGGTTCGCCATCACCGGTCTAAGCTAAACATTTTTTCAATTCCTACTATTAGCACACACTCTCTATTTATTTATTTATTTATCTTCATGGAATTTTCAATCGTTAATAAAATACATTTTAAAGTCCTCAATTGAGCTGAAATTTTATATACATGATTATTTTGGATGACAATACAGTAATTTAATTATAATTAATAAAAATTAATCGATTAAAACTAATTATTCAAAGAATTACAAATACAGCCACGTTGGCATCATTTTTGACGACTTAGCGACCCTTTTGGCGAGTTGTGTCAAAACTTGAAAAGGTTTTTTTTTCTCACATTTTATAGCTCTCATTTGAGCTGAAATTTTCTATACACTATTGTTTTGGGTAAAAATACGATAATTTAATTATAATTAATTAAGATTAATTGACTGAAGATAATTATTTAAGAATTACAGATATAACCACGTTGGTTTCATTTTTAGCGACTTGGGGGTCAAAACTTTAAAAGAATTTTTTTCTCACGTTTTAAAGCATTCAGTTGAACTGAAATTTTATATACAAGATTGTTTTGGATGACAATCCGATACTTTAATGATAATTAATAAAAATTAATTACCACTTAATGTTGTGATTCTGTCATATGTACACACATATTTATATATTAATTGTAACTATTTAATAAAGTAGCTAAAATAAAAAAATTCTTTGTTGATCTAAGTAGGAATTGACTTAATTTTTTTTTTACATTAATTGTTCAAGATAACAATATAATTGAAATAACAGTGGTCTTAGTTTTGCGATTTCATATTGATTGCAACAGCAAATGCATTGTTGTATACTTTGTTACCCTCTGCGGACCAACAGGCAGAAGTCCAACCTCTTTGAGGCAATGACATTCCTTTTTTTTTCGATGATGGGTCTGATTTCTTATTGCTCTACAAGAAATATGGGTCCTGTTTTCGTCAACAAACCTGTATGTGGGCAATATTGAACAGATTGCCAGAACAGTCATCCCAGTCCATGGTACTGTCTGATTTGGTCTCGTCATGGACACGACATCATAATCATTAAATGGGCTGCAATGATGTTGTAACGATAAAAACGTGTAAAAAAACAACAAAAAGTAAAACATTTTTTTTTTTTGGTCATTTGATTAAAAAATATTGTAAATAAAATGTTGCAGTATTTTTATTAGAGGAAGCATGTGTAATATAATTTACTAATGAAAGCAATAAAGAAGAAATGAACAGAAGAATTTCCGGTTAAAGTGTAGTATAGGGGGGCCACACTTGGCCCAGTCCTTTTTTTTTTTTTTTTTGGCGACTAAAAGTGGTAGCCAACGTACTTTTTTCGGAATTATTTATTATTTATTTTGGAATGAATCCGATATCTCACCATGACATTTAGATAAAAATCGCCAAATCCAAAGTGTCCCCCCCCCATACTTGAGCCGAATTTTCAGTTTCCAGAACATTTTAAACAAGAAGACTCAAAAGGATTTTAGTTACTCCTGTTCACTAATTAGAGTTTTGAAGATTTCTCTCCTCAGAATTCTTTAAAGTAAAAGTGTTGATATAACTGTACAATATGGAGGTGAAAAAAATGTTTTTATTCTTCATTTGTCTGAAATTTACTCGAAAATTTCAGTTCTAGGCAAATTAAGATATCATAACATCAAGAAGCAAATATCTTATCTTGTATATATAAACCAATCTCTAAAATATCACTTTTTATGTTCTTTAAAAACTTTTTTTTCTTATGTTCTTATAAAAAATGTTCTTTATGACTGCATAATTATTCAATTCTTTGAAATCAATGTATTCAACATTAAAAAAAAATAATTAAAATATTTAGAAATATTTAACAAATACTGTAGTTTTAAATGTTACTTAGTAAGCTAACTCTGACTTTTTATTTATTCACTGCAAAAAAAAAAAAAAAAAAAAAATTAAAAAGTTCTTTTTAATGTGGAAAAAGAATAATTTTTTAAAAAAAAAAAAAAAAAAAAAAATTATATAAAAATAAAATTTTTTAATTGAATTAGGGGCCCCGGGTCCCCCCCCCCCCCCTCCCCAAAAAAATAATATCATCAAAATCTCGGCTTTTTTTTTCTTTTGGATTGACTCAAATGATACATTAAATCATTCTAAATATGACTGTCAAATTCCTGAGATATATTTGTATTTTTTTACTAAATTATTGAACAACGTTCGACGCATGACAGGCGATAAAGGAAAACTGACGCGTTCACTTTTCATGTCGGCTGCTAGAATACGCCTAATAAATAATGAATTAATACTTTTTTAACGAAAACTAATTCGAGTTATATATTGGATCCTGTGTTGAATTCTATTCCTTTCAGTTTCAGGTATTTACGTATTATGGCAAACAATCGCCAACGTTCAAGATAACTCGCCAAGTTGGCAACCCCAATTTTGCATGAGTCGTATGCACTGAATTCACAATCATGTGCTTCGTTTCATTTTATGTCGCCAATTGGTTGCGATAATATGCAAGTACCAAGTTTCATTAGATATTTTTGTGTCCTATACATAAAAAACTCATGAAAAAATGTTTTATGATTAGAAAATTTGCTTGCTGATAGGTATTTTTTCATTTAAGACTATAATTTAATTTCTTTAAAAACATTCAAGTACATCACAGTTACGTTTAAAGTAAAAACCGTTGATGGAAAAGCGATAATTTCTATAGCAGGTGAAGTTCACATGCTCAAACTAGAACAAGTTTAAAGACGTGTCAAAAGAACAAATCTGATAACAAAAAATTTGGAAGTGTCAAAATTTGGAAAAAGCATGTAGTAATTCTTTAAGATTCGAAAATAAATATATTGGTGAATTAAACTTCCTTACATACGTAAAATAAAAAAATCTTTTCAAGAACCCTCTGTACTGTTCTCGTAAAAATTCTAATTTGTGTGTTGTTTACTGAAGAACTTGTCAAGATATAAAAGCTGTGGTTGAAAGGGAATGGGCCTGTCTTCATTGAATGCAAATATTTGACTCCCAGCAGCCCGGATTTAAAACCATTCGACTATAAATTGTGGTTAGGATTGGAGGCAAAGGTGTGCCAAACATGCGATGGAATTTCCCATGAAGGTAGTACGTGCCTCAATAGATGATTAGCCAAACAGACTTAAAACTCCTGTGAAGTCAAAAGTGACTATTTTGAATATAAGATGAAATAAGTTAAAAATTTAAAGGTAAAATACAACTTTAAGGAAATTTAGGGTACTTACATATTATCGCAACAATCACCAACGTTCAAGATAACTCGCCAAGTTGGCAACCCCAATTTTGCCTGTGCCGTATGCGCTGAATTGACAATCATGTGCTTCGTTTCATATAATGTTGCCAACAGGTTGCGATAATACGTAAGTACCAAATTTAGTTTTAAATTTGACTATTAAGTTTTTTTATTTTAATATTCCTTTATAATTGCATCAGAACTTATGGATCAATTATATAATTGTTAACTAAATAATAAAACTAATAATAACTAAATAGTTGTTATTAACTAAAAAAACTAAATAATTGTTAAGATTTATTTCTATGGAATATTGATTTTTCTTTAGTTTTCTTTTATATTTATTATGTAAGTATACTATTTTATTGTTGTAAATTTTGATAATTTTTTTACAGTAAACACTTCAAAAATAGGTTAATATTTTTTCTAAGTTTCAGACTATTCAATGAATTTTATACCACGGTATTTAGGAAAAGAAAACTTAAATATATGGTAGTATATATATGCCATGCATGAAATTTATGGGGCATATTTATGCCATAAAGGAAATTTTAGCACACAATTATTATTTAAATGTTTTGAGGTATTTAAATAAAGGCATAGATGCGATTCTTTAAATTTAATATGTCTTACATATGAATTGTAAAAGTTTTAAGTTTGTAGGGATCGTTCCACATTTTCTGTTCATTCACGTACATTTTTTAACATACTTCAATTTTTAAAATATTGGAAATAAAGGTAGAAAAATATTTTAATGCATATTCTGAATTACTACTGGAATTAGCGTGGGAATTAGCTATGAGATATGTGTTTTTTAAAATAATTGTTAAGATGAACTTATATGAAATATGGATTTCTTGTTAGTTTTCTTTTATATTCATTATATAAGTATACTATTTTATTACTGTTCATTTTGATAATTTTTTTAATGGTAAGCACTTTCAGATATTTCATATAAGTCTCAGACTATCCGATGAATTTCATACCATGGTGTTCAGGGAATAAAAACTTTAAATTGATATTTCTCCCCATGTTGAATTTTGTTCATATTGCTGCAAATTTGCGTGGTGGAAAAGCAGCTGACGACTTCAATTATTAGAATAATAACAGATTTATTAATGGACGAGGAGAAACAAATGACTACACAAAGACAAATCGACGCATATACACAAAAAGTATTATAACAGAGAAAAAGTCGCCAATCTGGCAATCCGGGTCACATCTTTTTCTGGGTTACCATAATCTTATTTTTCACGTTCATGCTAGGAAGCGAACTTTCATTGTAAAACCCAATTTTCCACAAGCATTCTATCACTGCAGGGAAAACAACGTACACACATATTGCATGTTTCAATACTCTATTTTTCAAAATCCTGATGCTTTAAAAATAAAGAAAGGGTGTGAAATTCTTTACAAATGTTCTAAAATGTAATTCTTGTAAAACTATGCATGGAATTAACTTTAAGTTGCATAGTAATTTTTTAAAAAAATTCAATATAAAAATAAGGCATTTTTGAGTAGTTTTTGTATTTGTAACAATAAAAAATTAAATATCAGCATCAGAAGGGGTAATAACGCCGATAATTATTTCAATGGGTTGTAACTCGGAAAATAATATGAATTTTTCAAAAATCCTAGTTGAGCCTCTGTACAGAGGTCTGAGCTATATACAGGCAAAATATTATTATAATAGAAGCATTTTTCACAAAAGGAGAACATTTTGAAAAAAGGTTATTCTAAGTTTATTTTTTGCCGAAATGTTGTATTTAAATAATTTTTTTTGTCAAAATGTCCTTAAAACAATTATATACATGTATTCTAATCTAAGTGACACTCAATATCATGAAAATTATCCATTTATGCTCTTTTTTACATTCACGGTTCCGAACGTAGTCGGATACCTTAAGTATGAAATCCGTTATTTCATATAATATAACCAGGTATTTCATGAAATAACTAGTCAAGTTATTTAAAGTATATCAAATTATTTAATTCTACTGTTTACTTAGGTATTCTATAGATAACGATTACTTGAACGTTAAAGTATGAAATACAGCACTAGAAAGTTCTTTGAACTGGTTATAGCTGCTTTTAGTCAATTTTGAATCACTTATATCTGTTGGTTCATTGTAAAAAAAAATGTGTAATAGTAAAAAGTGTGCTTGTTTCAAAAATAATATATAATGCAATTCGAAATGTCATCACAGCAATCCTAACTCTAACAAATAATGAAAAGTAAAATAAAGGTATTTCATAAAATTTAAATTAATATTTTATTTGTAATATTTTGTTTTAAAAAGTTTGCTTAATGTTTTTATGAAGCAAAAGTTTTTCTTCCCGGCATGTATTTTTTTTTGATAATTATTAAATATAACTCTTTCTGCAACATATTCTTTTCCCCTTTCTGTTTAACTAATGTTAGCAATATGAGCAATAGTAAATTATATCATTTAATTATTTTTCAATTAATCATCCGCAATAGAGATAAAGTGTATTTTTCGAGAGATTTTAACTATTTATGATCAATTAATTTATAAAATAACTTCGAAGTAGCTTATTTTTCTCTTTAACGGTATAACATTAGTTATTTCATAGAATAACCAGTTATTTCATAGAATAACTATGCAAAGCATGAAATTTTTCATGTATTATATACTTTAACTGATTTGTTTAGTTATTTCATGAAATACCTAGTTATTCTGTGAAATAACTGAATTATACACTTTAACGGTAACACATATATATGTAAAAAATATTATATGAAAATGATATGAGGTAATTAAGCTTCCAACTACGAAATTATATTCATCATCAATTTTTTCAACTAATTCGCAACACACTAAAAAGTTATGACATAAACATAAAAACGTTTAAAAACGATTCGATAAAATAGAAGAGATATATTAAGCTGACCTATCAAAGTTAAAATAACACCCCTACTAAATCTCCACAAAATAACTCAGATTATAAACATTAATTGAAAAATAAGAAAAGAGGTCTTATACGAATCAGAAGATGTTGACTTTATCGTACACATCGCTTATACGTCTGTTCCTGACATCTCACGGCGCATTCAAAACAAAAGTTCCGTCATCCGGATTGGCGAGTCCGGCAAAGAGAGCCCTCCTACCGCGGAAAAAAAAAATCCCACACTCCGTCAGGATCAACACGTAGGATCGCCCGGATCTTCCGGAGCTGGACAGAGCGTTCATAGTTTTTTCCTAATAGCGACGGAGAGATCGTCACCGACACGTCGTAATTCGCAGCATGGAATCAGCGAGCGAAAGAAGAAGCACCTTTCAAAGCAGGCGGTGTTGCAGCACCCCAGCCATGGCCAGTTTGCCCGACTTCTCTGATTCTTACATCGAAGAGATCAGGGTGAGGTTTCTTTTTTTTAAAAAAAACAAAAAACAAACAAACGAAGTATTTATAATAATTAAGGGGTGTTGGAAAGCTAAAATCTTATTTTTTTGACAATTTGATAGATTTCAACCTTTCTAAAAATACCTTACTTTAACCTGTAGGGTATTTAGAAACCCTTAAAACCTATTTTTTAAATAATCATTGAATCTGGGCCACGTCCATTTTAATGGCAAAAAATGTAAGCAAAGTACTTCGTTTTTGCTTAAAAGTGTAACGTCTGATATAAACCAAAACATGTATCTTTTATTTTAAATTGAGCCTTTTAATTTTTATTTCTTAGCCGATTATATATAGAATTCTCACTGTATACATTAAAATCAATTTATCTCAAAATATAAATTTTAATGTGCGATGTACCTTTTCTGAGAAAGTACTGATCACAGGTATGTAAATTTTGTTTGAAATATTTATAATGATGTCTAATATATACTAAAATGAGCTTTTTGTAAAAAACTCAAAAATTTATTTTTTACAAATTTTTGAAATGAAAAATGGGTCAAATTTTGCAATGTTTGTTAAAAACTTCATAATTTATAAAAAAAATTCAAAATTAGCTAAAAGCTCATTTCAGTATGAGAGATATATACTTTAATTGCATGAAAAATTTCAAGAATGTAGATATAACAGATTTTGAGAAAAGGTACATCGAAAACAGCCAATTTAATATTGTCAGTATATAGAGAGAGAGGTTTCCAACTCCCCTTAAAAAAAAGTGCAAAATTTCAATTGTTGAAAGTGTGTGTTCGTAAATAAACAGTTTAAATAATTATAATACTATAGCAATTTTTGTTATCTGGAATATATTTAATGACAGTATGGTCAATTCCGAAGTAAAGTAAAAATAAATATTTTTAATGCTAAAAATAGTACATTAAGGTACTTGCGACAACTTTAAAAAAAATGGAGGGATGGGAATTTTTTTTGTGGTTTTTAGATTTATTTAGTACATTTTAAGAAAAATATGCTCAAATTAAGAAGAGAAAAAGGAATTATTATTATTAATAAAATGGGAAAAAAGTGGTAAAAAATTACATAAACGGGGCCCATTCTGTACGAAAAGTTTATGAACAATTTTTCAATTTTGATGTGCGGTTTTGCTATTCATTTTTGAAATGACCTTCAGGATAAGGGATATTTTAATTTTTACAAGAACTAGACCACACTTTATCTAAGTTATTATATGAAATTGCTTTAAAAAAAACACCAGTGGTTATATTCACATAAGGGACTGCAAATTTGTATTAAAACAGTGATTGATACATATGAAGGTTAAAATACTTCTACTATTACACAGTTATACTGAGCATATAACAAAAATTTCAATTAATGGTTTTTAAAACCTTTTGAGAAATCGCTGTCTCTGTGAGTATTTTAAAAAAATAACCTTATTTCGAGTAAAACGCATTTTAAAGTAGTGGCATCTTCTTTTACTAAAACACTTTTAGTTTTTGTTCTAGTAAATGGAAAATAATATACTTGGTATTTTTATGAAGTTAATAAGATGCCCTATAAAATAAAATAACAAAAACTTTGTCCATTTTTGGTAAAACTTGCAATTTTAAGGAAGTCGGATAACTTAAAGAGAAAAAATATGAATTTTTTTTATAATACAGAATGTTGAAAGAAGAAGGGGGGAAAAAATCGTAAAAATATTTTTTTGATCGAATTAAATCGTAAAAATAATCGTATTAAAATATATTTTTAAAAAACTCGTATAGTTAATTATATATATTTAACGAATGTGGAAAAAAAGCATTATTTTTTTCACAAAATACTTTTGGCATTTAGACTTTCCATATAGCATTTTTATACAACTTTGAAGAAAATATTTCTTCTCGTAATAAATGAATAAATGTTATATTTTATATTTTTATTTTTCAAATGGTATATGTAAATTTATTGGCCTTTAATTTTTTGAGTGAAAATAATGAAAGGCATTTCCTTTTGCTTTTTTTTTGTGATTTAGGTGACTGACAACGTTGAAAACCTTGATTTTTTTTTAAAAAAAAGCGCATGAATCATCTTTCAAATATTTTGCATCACCTGAAATAGAATATACCTATAAAATTGTTTTAACAACATTATTACTAGAAAGAATTATTTAAAACTCCTAGTTTAGGCTCTATACAGAAGTGTTAGCTACATATACAAGCTGAATATCATTATTATACAAGCATTTTACATAAAAAGAAAATGTTTTCAATATATGTAATTTTTTTCTTCCTTTTTTTTAAACAATTACATTCAAATAACTCTTTCTTAACTAAATAACAAAACATTATTTATACGCTTTTTAAAAATCACTGTTCGGTTCCCATACGTAGTCATTCACTTTAAAAAAAATCTAAAGTATCTCCAGTAATATAATTTAAAGATTGTAGATTTAAGTAATTCTGTAAATGAGAGAGAGAGAGAGAGAAAATAAACTGTGCATATCAATTAAAATTAGGTAAATACTTAAATAAATCTGAAAATTTCTAAAATTTTTTATACCATTAGGGATAATAGTAACACTTAGAGAATATTACTAATGTGTATGTGTGTATAAAATAAAAATAAAATTAATTCCGCTTCATTGCAGTTTGATGAATTTTCGTAACCTATGTTGTTGAAAAGGCAAGAAGATTATTAAGAAATATTATTTTATTTCTAGCTGTTAGAATCGAAATAATATGCCTTAAAATGAGATTCTTTGATACTATTAAAAATGTTTTAATGTACTTATAAATC